>JAPMOR010029290.1:1076280-1108935 GCA_026543865.1 Argiope aurantia
TGGGGTCAATTCATGTGACGTAAAAGTCACATGTCATGAGCTATCCGCGCATAGCATTTAAGTTTCATCCGCATCGCTTTCGTCGTTTAGTCTGCCATTAACGTTCTCCGCCGAGTATGAAGCGGATTTTTTTTGTTTACATTTGAAGTTATAATTTTTGAGTCATTTTATTTTCTCTTATTATGTGTTAAAAGAGGAAATACAGGTGTGCTGATGGATGCTTTAATGCGAAACACAAGAGTGACTGTCATGATAAAATGTTTTCTTATTTTCCTTTCAACAATCATGCCTAGAGTCGGTACCTTTGGTATAGATTTTTTCAAGTCTTCGAAGTCGTTGATATGCTTCGATCATTTTGAACAATTCATTCAGTGTGTGTTCATTTATTAAATCGTAAATGGAATTCCAGTAATCGCAAATGTTTCAGTAATTTTTTAGAAAAATTCTTCGAAAAAAAGAAATCGGTAAGCGATTTGCCAACAAAAACAATCAAACAAAATCGTGAGAGCATTTCTAATTCACTTTATTCACATTTGATGAAATTTCTGATAATTTTGCTTAGAAGGTTTTAAAATGTTTACATGAATATTACATTGCATTTTCTAAAAAATCTTATCTAACTCCTGCTGCAAAAATAACAACTGCTATAATGCTAAACTTAGGCGGAAGTGAATAAATTTCTTAAAGATTTATTTAATAAGTGAAATCTAGACTAACTACTGAAAATTGAATTTTCTTATTGACTATTATAATATATATATAATTGATGTATTTTATTAAAAGTGCTCTTAATTTGATAAATTGAATGCTATATATAAGAAATATATATATTTAAGTTTTGAAAACACATGTCATTTAATTAAATATATAAATTAGTTAAGTATAAAATCCATTAATTAACGTCAAATAATTTTTGCATTTAATTTTTTGTTTTTGGCATTATAATAAAATGCATTATGAGGTTTTACTTTTTTATTATGAACTTTAAAGTTTTCTTTATCTTTTAGTAATTCATGTTATTCAGTTATTGCTGGGTAATCATGTCTAATAATAAAAGAGCAAAATGGATGGCACCAGAAAGCATTATTACTAGTTTTCTAATTACATTTACAGATTTGTGATGGATTCAAAGTGAATTTATATCAAACAAATTTTCTATTGCTGAAAATGAAATGTCAATAGTTTATTGTATTAAAACTGAAATTGACTTTTATCATAATATCATGTTATACCATTGTGCACCTCAGCGATTTCTGTTTTAATAAATACAGATCTTTTCATTGAAAATCAATTTCCATATCAGCATTTATTATATAATTTTTATTCCCGACTTCATTGCTACATGCATGTCTCACTTTTTTTTTCCTATTTTTTTAGCATATCAATTTTGAATTATAAAATTCTGTAAAAGCATAAAACTGTTTCTTCTAACTCATCTTTATATCCTATTTAACCTCTCCCCCCCTCTCTCTCTCTCTCTATATATATATATTTGTAATGTGTAAATAAAAAATATGAAACTGTAATTTTGTTTGTTTTCCTTTAATGATCTCTACAAATTAAAATGAAATAACTGATTCATAAGTTGCATAGATTTAAAATAGGTATCTGTACCTTTTATATTTCATAATTTGAAATTGTAAACATAATTTATTCAATATATACTAATTTGAATTTCATGTTCTTTCCTCTGAGCAAACTGAAAACATCAAAGTCTCAATATTAATGAAAATCATTACATAAGAAAAAAAATGTAATAATTTTATTAGTAAGCTGTAAAATATCGACTTATCTAAGAGTAATAATTTGTTTTTGTTGCAAAGAACTATATTTATAAGATTCAACATTCAATAATATTTAAATAATATGAAAAAAAAAACATATGTAATTTTTCAAAAACACTGCCATAGTCATTTGTCAAAATGTATCCTTTGGATAAAAAAAGGGGGGGGGAGGAAAGAATAAAGCATCACCAAACGAATTAAAAAGCGACGTTAATTAATTTTGCAAAAACAATAATTCCATTGAAAATACTAATTAAAATTTTAATATAAGAAATAAAATTATATAACTACGAAAATTTGGAGAAAATAATTCAAAATAATATCTTTAAAAAAAATCAGAAGTTTGTAATAATTGATCGGCTTGCGTAACATTTACTAAACAATGGTTTCATCAACGTTATCGGCAGACATCCCGACATGCGCAGAACGGTTGGAAATCGAACAGAAACAATTTGTTTGGTACCTGACACGTGACCGTGAATTGACCCCATTATACAGAGTTGATAAACAAGTGTGGAAAAGTGAGTACCATGAGTTTTTTTTTGTATATTTTTAAATTTTAATACAGCTTTTCTATTCTATATTTTTAGTGTATTGTTTTGTATATGAACATATCATATTTTTATCTTTTTAACAGTTTAAATATTGGGGAACAGCTTTGAAATAGAGTCATTTTAGCCAAAAAAATAATTTATCTCCAAATTTTAGCCAAATGACAGACTGTGGTGCGAAAGGTAGCAACAACGCCCCAAAAATTGCCAACCTCGCAAGTCACCAGATGTCTGTATATCAAAGCTTAACCAATATTTCTGAATGTGTGCAATAAGAAATACTTTTGTAGTTATTATTGATTATTTTTAAATATATTTTTATATCTGTTTGATGTTGCGTGACATGCCCATGTCATATCGGGTGGCTATAGACATAGGTTTAAAGCTAATTTTTCCTCTTGGGCGTTATATATATATAATCATATTATGTAATTTATTTTATATACAGGGTTAGCAAGAAATAAGTTACCCACTTCAGAGGGCTCTAAAATGCGTTCTATGGGTCCCAATAAGATGAAATTTGAACTGCAGATTATTCAGATAATGCGCTTTACATTTATTAATTTAAAATATTTAATACAAAAATTCACCGATAGATGGCGCTGTAACACAAATGACATTTTTTTTTTGCATATATTGAAAATGTGAAACATAATTTGCGTTACAGCGCATTTCTATTACCAATTTTCTTTGGAAAAAAAGAAGGCGGATTCTGCACGAACATTAGTTTCTTCTCTGTTCGTCATGCCTACGTTGTAAGCAAAAGCACTACTAGTGAAATTGTTCTACCAAAACCAACAAAACTCTATTGCAGCTGTAAAGGAATTTAGTCGTATAAAGAAGAAACGAAGAGGTCCAATGTCTCCAGGTGACTTACGCAAGATGATGCAGAAATTTGAAAAAACTGGGCAACCTGGCATTCTTCCAGGTAGAGAACGGAAAAAAAAAAAAAATCCGTCTTTTAGCGTCGAAAATGTTGCAAATGCACTCGTTGAAGCCAGCAGTCAGTCGCTGCATAGTTTTCCAGTTGTTTCCAGTTTTCTGGATATGCCGTATTCAACTGTTTGAAAAATCGTACGGCAGGTTTTGTATTTTTATCGATACAAAATCAAGTCTGTGCACCTGTTGCAGAACGGAGACTTAGAGGTCCGTAAAACAGTTCCTTGCTCAAATGGTGGTTGACACAACTTGTCCATGGAGCATTCTGTGGAGCGATGACCCATTTTTGCCTCAATGGGCAAGTTGACACCCACAACTGTCGAATTTGGGTAGAGGAAAACCCTTACGTTATCCAGGAACAACCCTTGCATCCTGAAAAAGTGACAGTATGGTGTGGTTTTACAGTTACTTTTATCATTGAACCGTATTTCTATGAAGGGATAACTTCAAATGAAATCCAAATCTGTTCCATTACAGGAAAACGGTACCAAGATATGCCGAGGGATTTTGTAACCCCAACTCTTCTGCAGTTTGGATGCTTTCCAGACATCATTTTCATGCAGGATGGTGCATCACCACATATTGATCGTCGTGTAAAGCGATTCTTAATACAGCACTTAACAGAAACACGAGTTATCAGTCGTCATTTCCCAATAGCATGGCCTCCTCGCTCGCCGGACATTACCCCTTGCGACTTTTGGTTGTGGGGTTATTTGAAGGATAATATCTACCGTCAAAGGCCATCATCTCTACCAGAACTGAAGGACAACATTCGGCGCCATATTCTTAATATTCCGTTAGACTCACTCCGGTCATCTATAGAAAATATGGTTCTCCGATTTGAGCATATTGTTGAAAATGAAGGAGGAAATATTGAGAAATTTTAATTTCACTTTATTTAACAATTTTAAACCATATTAAATTGCTTTATGTGTATTACAACGCCTCTTAACGGTTAATTTTTGTACTAGTTTTTTTAAATAAATGTAAAGCGCATCATCTGAATAATCTGTAGTTCAAATTTTATCTTATTTGGATCAATAGAACGCATTTTAGAGCCCTTTGAAGTGGATAACTTATTTCTTGCTAACCCTGTATATAAATATAATACCTCTTCGCCATTCATTCGTTGTCTCTTTCTGGTAATTTTATTCATAAAAGTGAAGTGATTCCAGATTAGTTTTTAATTTTTATGATAAAAGCTTACATTATAGTGAAGTTGATGAATTTGAAGACGTAAAATAGTTTTATGCCATTAATTTTCATTATAATTTATCAGATTGAAATTTAGTATATTTCATTTGAAGTTAAAAAAAAAGAAATACAATGAATAAAATTTATTTTCATATTAAAATTAAATAATTATTTGTATTATAAAATTATTATAAAACTTTATTTGGCAATTTGACCGACTAATCTTAATTATTTTATTTATGCGTTTATACATTTTCCGTATCTCCTCTTAAACAACTGGGTCAAACTCAATCAAATTTTGCACACTTATTATTGAAGGTAAGAGAAAAAATACAGTAAATTCTCCATAGTTAAGAAATTAAATGAATATTCAAATAAACAGAAATTAACTAAAATGTTGCCCTTTTTTCCAAAGTTTTATTTCTAGCCCAGAATTAGGCCTGAAAAAATATTTACACCATTTTAAAATTTAGAATTTTATCTATCCATGGGCAATTTTTCTTCAGTTGTTTTTAATTTTTAAAAATATTTACTGTAGACGTGTTTGAAATAAGGATAATAAATACGATCTGCTTTGTAAGGCAACGATTAGATTTTGAACTGCTCTACCATTATTTTATTTAAAAAATTCTTTTGCTTTAGTACATATCTTTTGACACTGATTTTATTGGTAAAGCGTAGTAAAAGTAGTGATTTAATGAGATCTAAAATCACGTATACAGTGGGTCACTTAAACGGAGGCAAATGAAGAAATACCTGTTCATGATATTCATGCTATTAGGAATTATCCAAAATTTTCTATTTTTATCTCAGCATTTTCGGTGGATTATCCTAGAAAAAAGTATTTTTGCTCTATTTTAAAATTTTAAATGTTACCTTTACAACGACACAGGTGTCATTTCTGTGCAATCCGTTTTCTTCCAATTTTTATTATTAATAATAAAGATTTAACGGGCCCGATTTTGAAATAGAGAAATTTCATGTAGTAATCACTCCTTTGCTCTGCGATGTTAAAACTCTGAATACTCTCTCACTATTTTCGAAATTTATTTTTTATTTTAATGCATATCCTTAGATAACTTTTGTTTTTATTGGTTTCAAAGTAGTGATTTTAGAATGCCTTAAAGCAAGCAAAAATTCTATCACTGTGATTCAAAGAAAGGCAAGGAAAATAAAGCGTTTGAGAGCAAATGAAGTATTTTTTTTACTATCGCAGAATTAGAATATACACGAAGAGCTGCTACCAGGTTACATTATCAGAATTCTAAAATGAAGTGTTAAAAGCAGGCGATTAACAGTTTGTATCAGGAACAACAATTTTTGTTTTTTGCTTTTAAAGCAATTTTATTAAAGAAAAATTAACTATTTTATGAATTTTTTATACTTTTATTATACTTAGGCATTTGTAAAAAAAACCTGCAGTACTGATGTCACAAATATTAAAGATTTCTGATGAAAATTAACTATCGACGGTTTTTAAAAATCGTCTGGCTCCACCGGTATTTTAATTGCAATTAAAACACGTTTCAGACTATAATTTTTTTGTGTATTATAGAGTTGCAAATTATGCATAAAGGGATTTTAAATCCTAGCAAAGCCAGATATATCAAGTAATGTTTGTAATAAAAACTCATCTGTAAATTAATTCCAGTTTGAAGAGACTATATTTTGCATTTCTTATTCTGCAACTTTTATCCATAAATCTCTGAAGCGCATTTGCCTTGTATAAATATATAAGTTTAAAACAATAAAAATAAATAGTAGATAAGTTTTTAATTAAAAATGAAATAATTTTATGTTAATGAGAACATTTCTGTTTTCACATCGAACTACCAATATTTTTGTTGATTATGAATAATTGCTTTATGTGTTCTTTATTTTGCTCTTTATCATGATTAAACAATATGTATATGTCGGTTTTCTATTTGAGAAGCATATTTATTTTAGAAGCAGTTTTTTTAAATTTTTTTAAAAATTTTCATTTTATATGATACAATGTGTACGTTACCATTAGCTTATTTCAAATTTACATTTTAAAACTGGGTTAATAGATGGCAGCACAGTTTGAATAAGTAGGTTCACGCCATGGGCAGTAGTTTTCTTTCAATATTATCACTTTCTTTGAGCATAGATCAATTAATTCAGTTGCTGCAGTTTTTACACTTGCATTTATTTCTATGAAAGTGTAAATTATCGAGTTAATTTTAAAACTCACAAAAGAATGTCAAATTCGCCAAATTAGCATAATAAAATGTGCGCATATGAATTCCTGATAAAAATTTAATAAATATAAAATTTTGTATAATTATGCATATTTTGGCATGGAATTTAATACCTATGTGTGTGTGCGTACCTGTGGTTTGCAGTTCATTTAGTCAAACAAAGAGCCACTTTTTCAGTTGAAAAAATCCATCAAAATCACTCTTCAAATATAAATGAATTATGAAATATTTTAAGTAAAAAATATATTAATAATAATTAGTAAAATCATGTTGGAATGGTAATAAATATTACTTGTATAACTTAACAAATATTTAACAAATAAAAATGGTCAAATAAAGAACTTTTCATACGTCAATTCATAATAAATATGTAATTAATATAATCTATTAGATTTCAGTAAGCACTACTCGAATTGAAAAATCCTAAAAAGGAAAGCATTCTGGCATCAATGCTTTCAAAAGCATTAAACAAGTATTTCCAATTAAGATTTAATCTAAGGCTGTGTTTAGGAAGAAATTAATGGCATTTATCCAATGGTGGCAGCTTAGCGCCGATTTCGCAAGGGTCGCTGGAAGATCGATTAAAAAATTTCCCAGCTGTCTAATAAATACAAGTACAAATTCTATAAATTATAAAATATGAGATTATAATAGCACTTTGTCAAGTGTAATTGGTCATAGTAAGATTTTTTTCATTGCATTCACTTGATTATTACAGTATTTATAAACATCAAGCTTAATATAATTAAATCCGTTTAAATATTATTTTGTTCAAATATGGTAGATGTCATAATAAATAAATAAAAAAGACATGCATTTTTACAAACTGTTAAAAACTAAAACAGTAGCCTAAAATAAATCATTAACTTGTCGATTAAGTTAAAAATGCGTTGAAATATGAAACCAGTTTATTAAAAAAAGGGAGGGGGG
Source organism: Argiope aurantia (assembly GCA_026543865.1). NCBI lineage: Eukaryota > Metazoa > Arthropoda > Arachnida > Araneae > Araneidae > Argiope > Argiope aurantia. The sequence continues at coordinate 1,083,901 of JAPMOR010029290.1, forward strand.
ACGGGATGTGCCTAGAACCGAAAAATGCCTAAATCCACTACTGGAGAAAATAATGATGAGTACAAGTGGATGTTAAAGAATTTTATATGTTGTCTTATTTATAAATGGTGATTGAAATGGAAGAATGAATGAAAGCAACAACGGCTTTATATATAATCTTGACTATTTATGACAATATTAGACAACAAAGGAATTTTTGAAAAGAGCTGTTATATTATTCTTATGTATATTAGAAAGAATCTCAGCGCGTGATACGTGTACTCTACTTAAGAACGGTTTTTAAATAATTAGTATTCAGTTGAAAAACTTCTCGGATTTTTTTTTCTTTTTTTTTTCTTTTTTTTTTTTTAAACACAAAAGCTAATATTTCTATACAAGAAATGTCTGGAGTGTTAATTAGAGTTGCCAAATTCTACGAGTGGCTATGAGAAGTTTTCCAGTGGCAGATTTAATCATATTTCGGCACTAGGTAATGCACATTACGATGCTCCATTTTAATAATTTTGGTCAAAAATTAATAATAAATCATTAGTGAAATCATGTTATATTTTACAATGTCGTTTTATAATAAATTATTAGTAAAATCATTTTCTATTTCAATATGTTTTAACATATATTAATAACTTATTTTAGGTTATTTTTTTTTTTTTTACTTCAATGACTGTGTGAAAATGTATGCATTTTTATTGATCTGTTTTAATTCATGATTGTTCGGAAACCATGCGCAATGAAAATATTCGCTGAAATAATACTGTAGACAATATTATTTCAGCTGACTCGCAGTTCTTACAAATATTATAATAGGTGAGCATAAGAAGACAGATAGGAACCTGAAAATTATACGTGTTAAAGTCTTTATAAAGTCATTATATAATTTTATAATTAATAGAATTTTATTTCTTAAGAAGTTATTTGTTAGACATTTAGACTAATAAGATCTTTTAAATCAACCAACCGGCTATCTTTTTCAACTCATCGTCCCTAGGCAACTACCTAATCTGTTTAGTCAGAAATCCACCATTGTGAATAATATCATTTACGTATTTGAATTGTTTCCAGGAAATTGTCTTGAAAAACAATTATTCTATTTTAGAAAAGCGATGTTTATGTGACTCTTTATAAAATTCATTCATGTTTTCATCTATGCACTTTTACTTCTTCTTATTGGCATTGTTAGAGATCAGCATTGGATTTAAGTTTTCGGTATTTTCTCCTCCATTCTCTCACTCCCCTCCCTCTTTTTTTTTTTTTTTTTTTTTTTTTTTTACAGCGCATAAATGACCATTTGCCATTTGCATAATGCAGTTTGGATATGATATAGTTGAGGGGTAGATTTTTTTCCATCCATAACTCTTATTTAGGTTTTAAAATTCCCTGTCCAACATTTCCCTATTTTCATCAAACCGGAAAATCATACTGTGAAATAATGTATTAATTAATATTAAAAGTAAAAAATTTAATTCCATGTAGTTTAGTAAATTTTAAGGAAATTTCGTAATCATGATATAGATGGCCGGATAAAATTCTCTAAGGGTCTTTGGCAATGTAAGTTTCGGGGCCCCTTTTCCCCCTCTCAGCTGTTATTAGTTCTAATTTTCTTTCTGAGCAGTTTTTTGTAGAAAGTTCTGATAATCTGACAGAATATTTAAAGGGTCCCTTTCAAGAGAGTTAGTTTCAATATTTCGCATATAAAAAAAATCAGGATCCAAATTTAAGAACAATTTTAAATGAAATAGGAAAAAAAAACACACACCCTTATTTAAATATTATTTAATTATAGAATCAGACATTTTTTTAAATCATAAAGCATTATATTTTTAAAGAGTTTTCAAAAATTAAAACATAAAATTTGCAAAAAATAATTAATTACGAATATTATAGTAATATTTTAACATTTAAGAGCTATTTGGTTTTTAATTCGATTTAGTGAGAATCTTGTAAATTAAAAAAAGCATAAAATTCACATATCCAAAAAATATTGCATATACTTTGGATATTTGATAGTTTGGTGCTGATGATATAAATATGCCAACTTTGGATTTTTGATACTTTGGTGCTGATGATATAAATATGCCAACTTTGGATAATTGATAATTTGGTCCTGATGATATAAATATGCCAACTTTGGCTGTTTGATAATTTGGTCCTGATGATATAAATATATTTTTTTAAACTATTATTGAAGAATCACCAACAATAAGTTTCGTCAGTATTTCTTAATCCCATTCTGAGTTGGATTTCGTAGTTTAAGAGTCTTGATATAGCTGGACAAAATTTTATTGAAAACAATTGAAAAATCACATTTACAATAACCGAAAATAAAAACAATATCTATTTAATACAATAAAAATAATTTGTCTTTTGGAACGTTTTGGTCTGTTTTTCACCAAGAGCATTTTTATGAATATAAAAATAGACCCTTCGTATATAGAAATGGTCGAGGCTATTTTCACAGCTTTTGTTAAAGAGTTTCTTTCAGCAGGCATCTCCACCACCTGCTGAGACACAGACATCTAAACTTATTTATTTACGTATTTACTTTCCCATGGTGGTCACGCGCTGGGGAAATTTCTTCAGAAGAGAGCTCAATAAAACCTGCTGTTAGTGGTAGTCATTGAAGATCTAAATCTTAAATATGCCTCTCAATAACTGTCTGCAGTTCCTAGATCAGCAATAAGTTAATTTTTTTGATTTCACGATACGAAGATATTCAGTGTTAAATCGAAGAAGAAAATTTTTTGCCACGCTTAAGAATTCGATTGAGTTTCAGCTTTCAACAGAATGAGAAAATTGGAGTTATATAACAATTGAAATTTTATTTTGAATCTAATCAGGATTAATCTTGGTGAAAATCAAAGAGTGATATTGAGATCCTCAGCAAAATTGAGGAGGAATTTGCATTCAAAATATTGTACTCACTTAATTAAACGAAAATGTTCATTAAAAAAGAACTGACGTGAAAAAACCTGACTTCTATCTTTGAAAAAAATATTCAATGAATCTTTTTCGAATTAAGTCCAAAGAAATTCTCCGATGTGATGAGGTTAAATAAATAGCGCACATTCAAAAGCCCATAAGAATAGGAATTTGGTTGTTGCTGTAAAGAATGTAACACGATAATTCAAGAAATTAAATGTTGGGAATTTTGTGAAATATTAATTAATAGGAATTTTACCCATTTCTGGTATTTTGAAGTTATCAGATTAAATCAATAACTAAAAAGGAGTAATACTAATTTGAAATTCGTTTATCGTATATCTAATATCAACTTATATACAATTATTAGTGATTATTTTATTGTACATATATTTATTCCTTAGTTTATTGTGTGATTTTAGAAAGGCTCTGAAGTTATTTGTGAAATATTTTCTGTTACTCTTATAACCGCCTATGATCGGAAGGTTTGGTGGTAACATTTATTGGAGGATGTGATTAAATGATTTGACGAGCTACCAGATTAAACCCTCTATTAATTAATGAATTAAATTTATAAGGATTTTTTATTTGACGTTCACATGAGCATTTCAACACATAAAATCAGTTTTTGATCATTCGTGGAGAAAACGATATAAAAATTTAAATTATAAAGACAATAATGAATTAAGCTTCTGTAAAATCTGTTCAAAAAGTCAAAAATATTTCAGAAATAACAGTAAAATAGACTATTTTGACGGATATCAATGTTTTTTTTGGAGCCTCTTAAAAGGAGCAGAAATTTAATAGTGACAATCATATAATTATGACTGATATAACACAGGTTTTAAATGTTTATAATCCGTCGATATCGACGCCAGTGTTGAGAAAATGTGTTTCCAGCAATATATCCCTGCTAGAAGTGGTAGAGTACCTGAAATGATACAACTTCCGTCAATAGGTTGGATACCGCAATGTGATTTACTTGAAAAATTTCTGAAATAATTTGGTAACAACAAGAGGCATTTTTTTTTCTTTTGCTAGCTGCGAATACAAGATATTCCCCTCGGATTTAAGTTCTTGTAATTATGATTTGATCTCAACGAAAAAGACAACGAAAAAAGAAACCTTCACGGCATTTACTACTGAACCGTTATTTGCAACGATGGTGACTAAATTAAAAGACTATAAACATTGCAAGAAAGTATCAGTCTTACATTGGCTGTAATTATATGATTGCATTATTAAATTATAAATCTTCGTAAGTACTAAAAATGTATTACTGATGCATATAGATGATATTTATCATAACATTTCGAAATTTCTGCCAATTTTTGCTGCTTAGGTAAATGTTTTATGTACAAAAGTAGATTTCTAAAGACCACCTAGGAATGTAATAAAAAATTTATTAAAAGATTTTAAGGGAGAAAATTGATATATATCCTACAAAGATTTTAATAATTTCTTTCATTTAGCTTTAATTTTCTGAAAAGTGAGAGTAATAATTTAGAACACATCAAAGTAAAAATTCAGATTTTCACAAAGTATTACAAAACTTTTAAAACCGTTATATTTATAAGAAAAACGGAAATAAAAATATTTTGCAATTTTTTGACATTTTTTCATGTAAATTTAAAATCGCAGTGAGACTTAAAAATAAATAAATAAAGTAAAAATTGTTGACAGAAATTACAAAAATTAAATTAAAAATCCTGTTTTGAAGGAAAAAAAGTGAAAAATATATAACAAAAACGCAAACAAAAATTTATTGCAAATTTCTTGACTGCAATTTAAAATTAGATACCTCTTAATCATTTTACGTCCAGGCAAGTCCTTCCAAAAATTTGAATTATTATGATATATAAAGAAATTTTAATGCAAAGAATATCGAGTAAATCTCCCAGGGAAAAAATATTCATTTTAAAGAAAATATCATCAAGAAATACGGTAATTGCATTGCTAGTTTAATAAGTGTATATTTTAATGGTAATGAAAATAAGAGTCTGCGCAACTATTGAGACTTTTCAAAAATAAAAAAAAAATTATTGCATTATTGATGCACGAAATTGTTTGTAGGTGATTTTTTAATTCCTATTTCAAACGCAAGAAAACGATCAATCTTTAAAAAATTAAACATTTATTTTATAAAAATAATTAATCGAGAGCCCTCATATTATTTCTAATACAGTTCCGTATTAGAAATAATATGAGGGCTGTTTTGAGTTCGATCTCTTAATTTTGAATGTGTTCTGATGCAGAGGATGATACGCGAGTCAGCATTGCCTCTCCAAACTCCCATGCCACACTAGTACAGAGTGCTTGGCAATCGATGGATTTAGCTTGCTCTAGACATTTCATCTTTGAATAATCATTATGCCTTTTAACATCCACGCACATATAAATGATTATATAAATGGTACTTATTTTAAGTTAACAAACAGTTTTTCAAATTAAAAAGCACGATAAGAACTGCCATAATTTAAATTTTGCAAGATTTTTCAGCAATATCTTTGGTAAATTTCCTGTCAGTTTGTATTAAAATAAGGAATTTTGTCACTAGCTTTCTTAAGAAAATATTCTCTTATGTTTGAAAAAATAAAAAATATTTTTTTATTTCTCCAAAGAAAAAGTTGTCCTGTCCAAAAAGAGTTTTCAAAACTAATTAGAAAAATTCATTCATTTTATGCATTTTTGACAAGTTGTATAAATCATTCCCAACTCTTCTTAAGCAAGAAAAATATAGAATACATAATGTTTAGTTTTTTTTTAAATTCCTGCTTCCATAAATTAAAACTTGCCAGAAATTTTAATCAATAATAAATATTTGCATTTCCGTTCCCCACCCCTAGATGTATAAAAGCAAGATTTGGAAACAAGGGCAAATGAAAATGATATTAATTAAACTACAGTCAAATACTACTCTAAATACATATATAGTTTTATGACATCTGCTATTTATCAATCTATAAATTGCGATATGCATTAAATGAAAATTTTTCAAAATTCTTCTCAGGTCAATTCATTGGATTTAGCATCAACATGTTTGGCATGTACTTATTTACTGCCATATGAGAGGCTCACTATGAAAGTTTTTAAAAAAATTCAGATTATTTTTTATAGAAATATTAAGGTATTTTCTCAACTTCACATTACTGGAGAAAAGTAATTTTTACTTCACTTAAAAAAAGTTTTTATGGGATGCCAGTTATATAATAATTATTTTAATTACTTACAGCATTATTCTAATTTCAATATATTTTAAAAATATCTTCAAGTAATTATCAAATATGAATCAAGTAATTATAGTTTAAGTAATTATTTTACAATTATAATTTTCATAGTTTAGCTATTTCATTTATACGTAAGGGTACTGCCAAGATATTGTACTTTTTTTTCAGTGAGTGTGTTTTCAGTTATAGTCACTATAACTAATAATAACTTTTAAAAAATGATATAAATATTGAAGAATCAATCCAGAAGCATTGTCATGTTACGCGCTTTCGGACTAGTGCATAAAATCCTTTTTATTTATTTATTATCAAAAATACGCTTTTTTTAAAATGAAATATGCCTAGAAAGAAAAAAAAAGAAGAAGCGACATCTGTTTAATATAAAAATGGTTTGATTACTTAAAATAATATTTAATTAATAGTTAAAATGATTTTATTAAAATAGTACTCCTTTCGTTCCGTAGTTTCGTTTAGAAATGCTACATTAAAGACTATAAAACAACAAACAATTAAAAATCTATTCTTATACTTCACAATAATAATCAAGCCATTACTAAATTATTTGACAGCGCCGTGCATACTTTCATTGTACATCCTCCATTTGATTCACAACAAATTTCAACCTCATAACAACCCTTTTCTTCTTTCCTTTGTGCAGTGATAATGTATGAGAACGGCAATTAAGGGTTACCTGCGCAAGATGGTGGATAAACGATGAAGAGAACCTGAACGACATCTCATCTTTCACCACCCGCTGGGAACTTTAGCATTAGCATGTTTAATGGAGGGAGAGTCCATCCCTCGCCGGTGGTCCGAGATCGTTAGCCGCCCCCCACAGATCCTTCTTCTTCCAGGGACTACCTGCTGACCTGGCTCCAAATTAATAAACGATACACGAGCCACCCTCAAGACAAGCAGGGAGAGGCACCTTCCAACTTCAAATCACGATTACTTTACAGCAGGGCTTCCCTAACATTTTTCGATTTGGTATTTTTTCTTTTTTTTGAAGAGAAAAAGTTTTCTTCGCTAATTATGGGATTGAAAAATTGGATCAGACGTAGCAGATATATAGGGTAATCGAAGCACAGTTGCATAAAAGACAGAAATGCGCATATCTGCTGGTGCCCTATGATCAGAAATATTTAAACTTTGATATATCAAATTTGTCGTAAGTATACCCGACACTTATAATAGAATCGAAATCTATATTGGAGAATTTTTTTCCAAGTTAAATTTCTTTGAATTTAAGAGAATTTTTCAATGTTAGAAGCGGTTGATGAGATTTTTTTAAATTGCATTAACTTAAAAGAAATTACTGCTCTGAAACGATTTCCTGTATTTAAGGTGAATATGATCTTAAAATACAGAAAATGATATCTTTAACAAAACTTGCTTTTTTCCATTGCGTTATTTGTATAATTTTAACAAACAGAAAATATTTAAAAATTAAATCACTGCAGTAATTTCTGCTGTTGTAAAAAAATTCAAGGCATCTGTTTCACTTCAGTTATTTGTTTAATCCCACAAGTATTTTGTTGTTAAAATTAAATTAAAAAAGCTATACCAAAAAATTATTATTATTACTTTGAAAAATATACTTGCGGTTCATTCGGTTCGATTCTTTACTTTTACCTGGTTAAAGATAGATATAAGTATTATAGATTTCGTTCCCAGAGGCATGATTGAACATTCCGAAAATCAACTTGAATTAATTACGATCGTTTTTTAACAATACAATAAAAGCATAAAATTCATAATTAAACAAGTGAACAAGAAATTCTAGAAAATAGGTCATAGTTAAGTGGCAAAATATCATTACAGAAAAATGGAGGGGTACTCAATTATCTGTTTACTTCAATTTTTTGAAAACGTTTTTTTCATATAAGAAATCAATTTTCTTTGCTATTGGAACTGATTTAATATTACATTTATGTTTTTTCTTCCATGAAACAAACTATTAAATTTTTAATAGTTTTCATAGTAGACAAGTTGTCTAAGAGGAATTAATTAAGGTAAATCATGTCTGTATTGGCCTAATTGATAACAGAAGATAAGTGGAATGAAAATTTGCCAACCCTTTCTTAGCTACATAAGAAACATAATATGGAATTGATGATATTAAAAAAGAACAATAATAAACTAATGAAACCAGGAGATCTAAATCATTATTTGGGATGGCCACCATTTTATTTGCAATGAAATTACTCAAAATAAAATAAACACTTGTGATGGATATAATAATTACATGTTTAACTATTTCTTATTTTTTAAATCGTTCAGATCTTTAAAGGTATAAAGCAGAAAGTCATACCCTAAATAATTATCTTATTATATCCAATTTAAGCCGAGACTATTATTTTTTGAATATATAACCCTTAGATTTATTTGTTTCTCTGTTCAATGTTTTGATTTTGCCATTTACAAGTGATGAATGCTTCTTTTTGCCTTTTAAAATGCATTTGAAATTATGGAAGAAGTTTGTAATATTATTTTTAGATATACCCGAATAAACATTAATTCTTTTGATAAAATGTTTCAAATCACCATGTATTTCATTGCTAATTTTATTTATCAGATGTTGAATATCATACATATCTAACCAAATAGCTATAAACTTTTTCCTAAAAAGCCATAAGTGGAGCATTTTATGAAGCTTAAATAACTACTTAACAATATAAAATAAACTACAGATAATTATATCTAGTATTTCTATCAATTATATCTAGCAAAAGCAAAAGCCTCTTGCAAGAGTTCAGGAAAAAATCCTAGCATAAAATTATTTTTCTTGCGGATTGCAATCAATTCAATGGTGCGCATTGCCAAAATTCGAGAATTTGTAGAATCTTCCAAATTTCATCAAGCTTGTGTTTGCACACAATTTGCAACTTTTCTCTCCATGTTAACTACAGAAGTTTAGCTATTCTGTTGAGAAATATAAAATGGTTGCAGATATTGTAACAATGAGGAATCGTCTCTGGAGGCTTGAGAACTGCAGTATCCTTTATAATTATTTCAAAAATTTATTCACTTTTTTGCATAATATTTGTCGGTATTTTCTTACAGAAATTTCGACGATCTTATGCAATTACAGATAAAAGTAATTTTTAACCATATCTTATAGCAGCAATTTGTAGTGAAAGCTGATTGTCGTTCCGAAGAGTTCAAATTTAAATAGTTTCTCGAATAGCTAGCTATCTGCTCACTCAAACTCAGAATTGTTGAAAATTCAACAAGCGCGCTCGTCAAAATAACGTATAAATAGGGTGGAAGTCGCAAAACAAAGCGGTCTTCTTTAATCTATACTTATAATAAAGCTCAATGTGTGTGTGTGTATGTTGGCGCTCTACAGGCCAGACCATTCAACCTACAGCTACCAAATTTGGCACGTGTATACCTTGGAGGCTAGGAATGTGCACCTGGGGGTTATTTTTTCGAATTTTTAACTAGAATTAAGAACTAGAATTAAGCGAAATTTTGACGTGTTTCTGCTATAACTTCCGAAAATATTACCGCACAAAAAAGATTTTTACATGAAGTTAAAGATCAAAAATTTATCTTTTAAATGATACTAAGGTTTTAATCTTAAAATTAAACTTCTATTTTTAATGAATTTTTAAATAAATATTTTAACTATGTTTTTCAATAATTTTTTTCGTAAAAAATAAAAATTAAAATTAAGCACATTTCGCATTCATGGAAAAAATTAGATGTTTTAAAAGTGTTGCCATAACATTGATTAAAGGTCCAATTAAAAATAAATTAAATCTTTTTCAAATGATATCTGCAAAAATATAATTTTCGGCACGTGTTTGTAGGAAATGAAACAAATATGAAATATTATTTTTTCTAAAAAATAAATTCAAGAAAAATTATTTTATGATCTTTTACACTCTCTATACAGCTTGGTTATTTAGTCCCGGACCCATTTTGATGTTTAATGACTCATAAAATAATGAAGATATAAACAAACTTATGGCATTTATTGATGGAATATTTTCCTTTTCAGGTTTGAATATTTTTACTTTTGTAAATATCGTCTGCGCGTGTGGTTAATTTCAGATAATTTCATTTTCCAGTCTAAATATCTGTACTTTTCTAAATATCGCCTGCTTATTAATTGTATTTTTCTCTCTTTTGTTTTTGGCAACTATTGAAATGTTATGTTTACTTTTGATGTGTTTGTTCTATGTAGTACTTTTGTATGTGATTTTATGGTGGTCATAGAGTTAATTTCCAATCAACTAAATCACTGACTTTTAAGAGTTAATTTCCAATCACTTAAACTGACTGATTTATGAAAATTTGAATATCACTATTCAATAAAAAAAGGATAATTTTAGATTTTCCATCGATCGCTTCAAAGAAAATACGCCAATCAGCGCTCAGGTTTCTCAAGATTAATTGGCCTAAGATTATGAAAATGTTGAGTTTTTCTAAATTTTTAACATTTAAAGCTTCATAAATAAGTCTTAGTTGATCGTGGAAAATAGAAACAATTATTCATTTATTTAAAATTTGGTGTGTACAGAATATTTCTCAGAATATGATACCTTACAGCATTAAATTTAGACTTCATAATTTTTGAAATATATTTATAGGCCGCAACAAAATGTTATTATTGATTTCATTTTAATCCTTTTGAAAGCAAAACTAAAAACTGAATTTTATGCTGAATCTCAGAAATTTTTGTTGAATTATTGTTTGAGATATTACATAAACGATGAAAAATATTTTGTAGTTAACATAAGACTTAAATACCGAGCGATTCTGTTTGCAATACTCACATTCAATAATAATAATAATTAATAAATAACAATAAAGATGATAAATAAAATAAAACGCTTGGTTTTATTAAAAAATATCTTAATATTAATTGCAATTTCATCATTTACAATTTAAATTAAAGTTGAAGTTTTGCGGGAAATGACAACAAATTAGCAAAATATATATAGTAAATTGAACGAAACGATCAAAAAAGAATAAGTTTAATATGACTATCAAAATTTGAAGATTAAAAATGTTTTGTTTGAGAATCCTTTAAGAGATCAGTTACTTAAAATATTTAATTGAAAATTGTAGTGAGCGGTAATACTGGCGAACCGGCTGGTCGCCAAAGGCGGCTAGTATTAATAATAAATGGAACATCTGAAAATGGCCACCTTTCTAATCTTCCTTATAATGGTTTTTCTCCTTTGCCAAGTCCTTTTTAGTTTTAGTTTTCTATTATTTCGTGTTTATATTTGTTCCAATTTCTTTTTAACAGGCATTATTTGAATATTTTCTACATTTTTCTAGCTATGAATCAGTTAATCGAATAATGGTAATTTTTTTCCAGAGAAAGAGAGATTTTGAAATCAGTGATCCTGCATTATTTATGAACGAATATGATTAAATAGATACTAAAACCTTTTTCATTTCAGTTACCTAAATGCAAAAATGGTAACATTTAGCAATGAATATTAAAGGAAAATAAGAAAGGCAATGTTCCAAACATCCTTAGCAGCGCTGTTTGTTTCTGCGTTGATAAACCTTTTTTTCTTAAAAAAAAAAAAAAATACAGAACGCTTTTTTTTTTCAGTAAGAATTACCTATAGTCAAAAAGATATATTGACTTGAAAGATGATTTTCAAAATGTATTGATTAAACTAAACACCAAATTTTCCGATTTAAACGAAAAAAAGGTTAAATACAAATAACAGTAATATGAATCCCCTGTACAAATGTTTTGTAATAATAACCTAATATTTTTGAGATTAGCTGAATTACACGATGTCGTTTTATGTATACATCACAAGAAAGTTTTAATAAAATCTTATAATTTTATTATAATTTAGCAAGTTTTTAAATTCGCGTGTTATCTTACTTATTCAATCTTAATTTAGCTGGTTATATTTTGTCGCCATCATTAATTTTTGGAATTATTAGTTACTATTTATTATCAAAGTATTCAGCTTCTTGATGTTTAAAAAACATTTCGATGATTCAATATTTGTTATTTAATATCTGTCTAATTCCAAGAGAAGTGTCTTCATTTAGAGTAAAGGAGTGAGCAGAATTCGTTAGGAAATAATGGATTGCCCTCTTACTGAAGGGGATGTTATTATTGAAAAATAGTAAATATCCTGTTTTCAAAAAAAAAAAAAAAAAAAATATTTTGACTTTTATTGTTACTGAAAGAAAGAATATTCTTTTTCCATAATAAAAATTGCACCTCAATTTACTTTTGCGTTTCGCTGCGGTTCCATGACTTTTTGTTTTATATATTTTTCTTGACTTACGTTATACTTGGGTATACATTATCTTTTCTTTTTCATATAAGAATTTTTTTTGATTGATCTCTAAAACATGTACTCTTATCACAGTACAGCACACTCGGTACAAAAGCTTTTGAAAATGATTTCTTCAAAATATATTTTTCAATCTTGTCATTTTATTTTGTTAAATGTCTTTGAAACTGCATTCGCATCATTCTTCCCATCATTCTCATATGTGTTTGAAAAAGTCTTTATTACAGCCAACTTTTTAAAAATATGTCCTTGAAAATGTAAACATCAATTATCAGGAATTAGTATTTTCTCACACAGTATGAAAATTAAAAGGAAAAATAGAATAGCTTTGAATAAATAGAGATTAAAATCACGATATTTGACCAAACCCTTAATTAGAAATCCTGTGACTGTCAGATTGTATAGACTTCGAGACATATCTGACAAAAGTAAAAATTTAATTATCCCATTAATGTTTATTAGCCACTGCACCCATTAATAATACGATAGAGAGTCATTGTTTGTGTTGAGTGTAATATGCAAATTAAAAATACATTTTGAATATATTAGAAATAATTTTTTTTTCCATATTGGCAATACAAAAGGTTGGCTTGGCTTTTTTTTTCAAATTTAAAAATGAACGCAGAAAAAAGATGCACGGACAAAATGACTTATATTATTTGAGAGATAATGCAGTGCTCAACAACAAAAAAAATGTGTTTTGCTTTTTAAAATTTTATTGATTTTTGTGCAATTTCAGATCAATAAAATACAATGCCAAAAGGACAAAGTTAAGCGTCCTTCGAAAAAATTCATTAGATTAAATTCATTCGAAATTTAATTGATGAATAAAAATGTTTTAAATATCCGTATATCAATAAGAAACAATAAAAAGAAATGGAGAAATAATATTAATTAAATTTTTATGTAATTTAACTAATTAATTTTTTTGCAATTTAACTAATGTTATTTTTGCATTTCTTTTGTACTATCAATTAGTTGAGAAAGTTAATTACTTCGTTTGGCGAATTTAGCAGTTTCAATTTAAATTCGTTTTTAAAAAAATCCATAATGTGTAGATAAACATCCTCCAGTTACTGCTTTGCACTTTTCAAAGTAGCCAATTGTTTTACTGTTATTCCCTTTTGTCTGAACTTCACCACTTGATATCTGTGGCTTTATCCTTCTTAAACATCCGAAAGTAGAAGTGGACAGTTATTTTACTTTACTGCAGACACAAGAAAAATTATATAAAAATTTGAAAAGAATTTAAGCACTGCGTAACAATATGTTAACTTTTCGCTCAAGCAAGATTTCGAAAATTCGTTTATTTCAGGTATTTACATTATTTTTAATCTTTGTACTTTCTAATTCTCCATCTATAAAGACGCATGCATTTTGCAACAGTTTCTGAAAAATAATAATATTACTTTCTTTTATGTTCTCTCCTTAGCATCGTTCATATTCCACAAATATCTGGCTTCTTGGAAATAGGTTTTTGCAGAAAACAATAGATGCACAAACAATATAGATATATAATCATCAAGAATTTTAATGCAGATTTTTATCTATGCAATAACAAATATTTTTGAAGGAAAATATTTTATCTCATTTCTCAACTCAGCTGTGTACACCCTCTTTTTGAAAAGTTACGATAATGATTATTTCGAATATTTGCATATTAGGAAGAATTAATGATGTAAATTCTGATACATTTAGATAAATAGGAAAATTAGCAACTGTGATATCACGAATTTATTGCCGACGTTGCCTTTTAGAAATTTTATAAATAGCTATAACAAATTGTAACTTAAATTCCGTGCTTAAAGGCAATGATTATACTGTATTTGATGATTGCTAAAACAGTTGTTGACAATGGATTTAAACAGTAAACGACCAGTCTATTTCTGGTTTGGAGATCGAAGGTTTTGAAAGAATCCAGAACTCTGTAGATTAAGCTTCAGAAAGGATTGACTTTAATTATAATTATTATTAGATGCTTTTTAGATATATAGGGTTAGCAAGAAATAAGTTACCCACTTCAGAGGGCTGTAAAATCAGTTCTATTAGACCAAACAAGATAAAATTTGAACTACAAATTATTCAGATGATGCGCTTTACATTTATTGAAAAAAATTAGTACAAAAATTAACTGTTAGGAGACGTTGTAATACACATAAAAACCATTTAATTTGGTTTATAATTGTTAAATAAAGTAAAATTAAAATTTCTCAATATGTCCTCCTTCATTTTCAACAATATGCTTTAATCGGAGAACTATATGTTCTATAGATGACCGGAGTGAGGAATATTAAAAATATGGTGCCGAATGTTGTCCTTGAGATCTAGTAGACATGATGGCATTTGACGGTAGATATTGTCCTTCAAATAACCCATCAACCAAAAGTTGCAAAGGGTGTGTCCGGCGAGCAAGGAGACCATGCAATTGGGAAATGACGACTGATAACTCGTGTTTCTGTTAAGTGCTGTATTAAGAATCGCTTTACATGACGATCGATATGTGGTGATGCACCATCTTGCATGAAAATGATGTCTTGAAAGCATCCAAACTGTAGAAGAGTTGGTGTTACAAAATCCCTCGGCATATCTTGGTACCGTTTTCCTGTGATGGAACAGGTTTGGATTTCATTCGAAGTTATTTCTTCAAAGAAATACGGTTCAATGATAAAAGTAGCTGTAAAACCACACCATACTGTCACTTTTTCAGGATGCAAGGGTTGTTCCTGGATAACGTAATGGCTTTCCTCTACCCAAATTCGACAGTTGTGGGTGTTAACTTGCCCATTGAGGCAAAAGTGGGCCTCATCGCTCCACAGAATGTTCCATGGTCAAGTTGTGTAAACCACCCTTCGAGCAAGGAAGTGAAGTGCAAAAGTTTTACGGACCTCTAAGTCCCCGTCCTGCAACAGGTGCACAGACTTGATTTTGTATGGATAAAAATGCAAAATCTGCTGTGTGATTTTCCGTATAGTTGAATGCGGCATATCCAGAACACAGGAAACAATTGGCAAACTCACACTATTATGTGGCGACTGACTGCTGGCTTCGCAACATTTTCAACTCTGGAAGATGGGATTGGTTTTCGTCCTCTACTTGGATGAATGCCAAGTTGTACAGTTTTTTCAAATTTCTGCATTATCTTGCGTAGGGCACCTGGAAACATTGAACTTCTTCTTATCTGCTTCGTACGACGAAATTCCTTTAGAGCTGCAACACAGTTTTGTTGATTCTGTAGAACAATTTCACCAGTAGCGCTTTTTCTTGTAACGTTGGCATGAGGAACAGAGTGGAAACTAATGTTCGTGCTGAATGCGCCTTCTTTACATCCAAAGAAACATCCATTTTCTGTAACGCATTACTTTACATCCATTTTCTGTAACGCAAATTATGTTTCACATTTTCAATATATGCAAATAAATTCCATTTGTGTTACAGCGACATCTATTGGTGAATTTTTGTACAATTTTTAAAAATTAATAAATGTAAAACACATTATTCGAATAATCTGTAATTCAAATTTTATCTTACTTGGACCAATAGAACGCATTTTAGAGCCCTATGAAGTGGGTAACTTATTTCTTGCTAATCCTTTATCTTATATTTCATTTTAAAAGGTAAGTGATCGTATTTCCATTGTGTGTAGTATGTTACTATACATAGAATATGTATTGAATTAATTTTTTTTTCTAAACTC
Organism: Argiope aurantia; assembly: GCA_026543865.1. Classification (NCBI taxonomy): domain Eukaryota; kingdom Metazoa; phylum Arthropoda; class Arachnida; order Araneae; family Araneidae; genus Argiope; species Argiope aurantia. Next base: position 1,100,025 of record JAPMOR010029290.1, read on the forward strand.
AACTCCTTTAACCGAAAACAAATTTTCAGTTTCACAAGATGATTTTACGAAATAGCAAAGGGAATCTTAATGTGCTTTATTTTTAAGAAGTGAAAATCAGAAAATCAAAGTACTTTATTCTTTTACTGATTTTAAACAAATATTATAATTTTTGACACCCGTAATTTTGTCTAGGTGATATGCCGCCAAATATTTCCAGTTTACACGAAGAAAAATCTTATTAGACTATTCTAACTGACTTTTCTATTTCAAGGTGAATTTTCTCATTTTCAAATTTTGTTCTTAGCTCGAGTAATTTCTGAAGTTATCATCTATCGGATGCTAAATTGAAGTCACTTTAGAACTTAAAAACAGTTTTATGTTTAAAAAAAAACATCTGGAATTGCGCTCCTGAAATGTATTTTATATTTCCACTAAATTTTTATTGAACATCTGAATAAGCAAAACAATTAAAAAGGTAAATTAAATATTTTTTGGAAGCGAGTGACAATTCGTTGGCAAATAAATAAAATAATTAAAAACGTATATATTTTTACTCGAATTGAAGGAGAATTTGTATGCTAAAACAATCTTTGATAATATGATGCCGTTTTGTTTATTTAAATGATCTAACGAATATATATATATATATATATATATAAGTACTTCGTAAAGGATGGGCTTTGTCTGAAATTTTATAGAGAATTACAATCTTAATCTGAAGGCCTTATTCTAAATTTTATCCTTTTAACTTGCACGCATTATGTACTTATTATCGCGTTTACATAAATAATGATGGAAAGACAGATAAATTGCCTAATTTTTTTAATAGATTTAGTCCAAAATTCGATAGAGATTCTCAATTTTGATATTCAGACGATATGTCGAATTTCATTTATCTAGTTCTTGAAATTTTTTAACTATTGCAATCATATGTATTCCAATACACGAATCAATAAACAGTTGACCAGTCGATAAATTTTGTCTAAAGTTTGACTAAAATCTATTATTTTGATGTAAAAGCTACATGCCAAATTTCATTCTTTTTTTTTTTAATTTTAATTTTAATTTATTTATTTTCTGTCATTTTGAGTTATTGAGTTCACAAACATGCTGATATGTAGACAGAGGGTCTTTTCTTTGAAGGATATGGTACAAAATTTGCAAAAAAAATCTAACGTTTGGGCGTGAAGATCGCATACCAATTTTTATCCATTCAGATCGATAAAATTTAAATTATGCTTATATATGCACAGGATGTTAGACAGAAATTAAACATAATTTCAAAAATCAATTTTTAGGACTCAGGGAAGTTTAAAATAGAGAGCTCCATTAAAAATCTCCCTATTTTGATCAAATCACGCTAGTGGTCGTATTTTTTGATGATCACAGTATCTTCTCTTTGTAATATTAGAAAACAATTATATTCGGGGGGAAAATGCCATAAAAATTAAAAGAAATCAATATTTTATTACGTGTAGTAATGGAATGGTAACACGTCGCCTTTATGTGGTGAAATTTATGTTCATTTCTGAAGGTGCTCTTATTTTGCTGAAATGATATAAGCGAATTGACTTAGTGTGGCATGATAATATAATTTCCACAGCTTAATAGCTGCTATTTTTCTTAATACTACCATAGATGATTTTTATGTGACTCATGGGAAGTAAAAATAAATAATTTCTAACTTTCGTCACATTTTTTCAAAAATTTCAGGAAAATTCACACTGTGGCTTGAAATATGATTCATTTGATAATGTAAGTTTTCCATGCGCAGTTATAAATTCATTTCATCCTTGCCTTGATATTTTATTCAAATAAAATTAAAAATTATTTAACTTTTGAATAATTAAAAATCTGGGATAAACTCTCGGAATTAAATTTTAAATACGAAAGGAATGTTAATTTCGAAATGCATCAAGACATCAAAAGCATTTAGTCGTGATCGTGAGTAATAACATTATAAAAAATGTATATCAACTATTTTCAAAAAATATGTGAATGCAGACATTTAATTAGAGGTTTATCATTAAATTAGGGGTATTAGCCTGGTATAAATTTGTTACATGTACTGTCGACTTCGGTGTACCGTATTATTGAGTTATACAACTTCGATTTCGAACATATGTTTAGCTTTTTGTCAATAGGCTGATTGCATTTCAAAGACGCCCTAATCTCGCATTCGACGTGCAATGAACTCAATTTAATAAAGACGTAAGACAAAAAATAAAGAGATGAAAATTGACACTCCAAGCTCATGTGCTCATTTAATCGTAGTCAAGATCGTTTCTTTTGGTATTTTGGGTTGTCGTCATCTCTCTTTCGCTGTCTTTCAAACTGTTTCAATGACCTAAACTACTAACTGATCAAGTATATATAAGAACTGTATTTCAAGTGACAAGTCTCTAATTTGGAGAAAGAAAGCAGGTTACCTCTTGTCAAAATTGCGTTGGGCAAGTACCAATTTCCGTAAGTGGCATTTGACTCCACATTTTTTCTCCCTCTCCGATATTGTGACGGGAACGGTTTTGACTCGTATTTTCAGAGCTGCCCATCTAATTATCGGTAATATGTTTATTTGACTTTAGTTATTGACATACACGAAGCGAATTTGACAATTTAATACTGATGATCAAAAGTTAATCGTAACTTTTTGGGCGCGTTTTCTGAGAAATCTTAGACAAATATTCTGATTATATCTGATGTAAGCTGATATGCTTTGTGATTTCGAATAGCAGTATAAATTAAAGCATTTTTTTTCTGAAATTAAGAGCAGATTTCTTTTTTTTAACTTGCTTTTTTTTAAAGAATAGATAAATTTAGTTGGAAATTAAATCTCAAAGCAATTTTCTGTCTAAAGTCTTTTTTATTTCAAATTATTCGGAAGAGGATTTCTAAATATGAAGTCACGCATTTCAGTTTTAAATTTTGAAAAATAAACGAAAAATTCAGTAAGTGAAATTTTAGAAATACTTGCATTTTATTATTGAGACTTTTGAAATTTTTTCATTTGGGACCCTTTTTCGAATTAAAAAAAATTAGGCCTTATTTCTGCCAGAAAACCCCACACTAAAGCTGGAAAATAAATAAAATGAAATTAGAGCTCAAAGTAATGATAAATGAAAGAAAATTTAATGTGAAGTCTTCAGATAGGACCTGTTAAGTGAAGATGATTTTCTTAAATATTTTTGCTTGTAAGTACTGAAAACCTGATGATTTTTTTGTTGAAAAAGACGTTTCGAGATTTTCACGATCCTACTTGGGATCATAAACCACAATTTGAGAACAGTCTGAATTGTTTCAAACTCAAATCTTACTGTATGTGTAGATGTATGTGTCATACTGGTTTAAGCTAAATATTATATATCTTAGATTCTTTTACTTTGATTTGGAGAAACTTTCGTGAGGTTTTTAGATAATAATTTGGGAGTGAAGTATCAAAATATGATGCAATAGCACATGAGTGTTAAATATAAACTATTTTTAAGATGACTGAAATTATTTCGAAACAAAAAGAGTTGTTCTTATTTTCAATTGCAAAACAGTTACTTATTCTGATTTAGATTGTTAAAGTGATAACCTTTTACTTAAGAGAAAACAGAATAGAGAAAATGCGCATGAATGAAAACAAGACATTAGGTTTAGCTACAATTTTGTGATAAGGAATATGGAGTAGTTCAATTATTTAAACATAAAGTCATGATTTGAAGGAAAAAATTGCGATTGAAATCAATGGAAGATTAGAGGCATCTTAAAATCTGAAAAAGGAAGCCAAATTATTAAATTTGAATCCATTTATAATTCATAGACTTTCTCAACTATTTCAAAGTGCAGATTCCTTAATCTTAAGGTTCAGTTAAGAACATACAAATGGTACGTAGAGCGCTGTGTTGTTATGCAAACAAGATATCTTACACTCACTTGTCTGGCTAATCTGTTGATTGGATTCCTCTATGTAAAGAATTGCATGCAATACACTTCTGTTTTTTTAATTGTTAATATTTAATTGTTAATATATCTAAGAAATTATCAATAAAATATTTAAAAAATTAGTAGAGAGTTTAACTAAAAATTCTTAACAGTATGCTAGACAACCACAAACACTTATTATATTGTCGGTCATAAAACTTAAATTTTTTTTTACGTCCTATAATATATATAGTACGTGTCTACTGTAATTAGTAATATATTTATATATAACAGATTAGATTTTCAATTTATTGATACTTATTTTTTAGCTTTACTTACCAGATGATGCACCCGATGTTAAGCGGAATGGAAGTATTTTATGCTTTGTATTAATAAAACATTAACTATGTAATTGTCACGAAGTATTCAAATAAAATTTTTGTATTTCTTCCATATTAGTAAGGAAAATTTTAACAGTTTATAGCATGATAAAAGCTACATTTATCACATTAAATCAACTATTTTTAGGCTTGTGGTATAAACATCTTTTCAAAAAAAAGTAAAAATGTATGAAATAACAACACTTCTAAGAATACCAACGCTTACCCAAATAAATAATTTTTTAAAAAAAAATGTGTAAGATTTTTATATGAAAAATATTGATATACAAAATGATGATCTAATATTACAGAACTCAAACCAAAAGAGACGATTCATGCATTCTGAGTATGATGGCTCAGGTGTCTGTTCTTCGCCGATTGATAATTACGAGATTCATCTCACAATAGCCTCCATGTTGTTTCGATACGAGACGTTAATATAACTAAATTAAACTCATGCTCTTGTTATCCTTAAAGCAGCTTTGGTTCCAAGGAAAATGATTGTTTTTTTTAAATAGAAGTTTTGCATTACATAACTCATACATTGGTGAATGCTCTTTATTGATACTAGAGGTGTTTATGCTCAACGTTGGAGATACCTTTCTTATATCAAACTGAAACATTATTTTGTTGATTTCCTTTAAATGCTATTTTTTTAAAATAAAATAATTATCAAATAATTTGGTTTTATTTTAATTTATACTTTTATAAATGTTGCCTTAAATTGCTTAAAATTCAAACGATTGATTTTTGTAAAATCTTTACTTTTGTGATTTTTTTATAATTTAAGGAAATAAGTACATGATTTCAAATGTGTTACTTTTTCTTTCTTTTGATCACAAGTAGCATTTAATATTGTCTTTTCCTAACTATTCCCTATGTAGATTTTGAATGGAACATTAATTCAACAAACAATTCGAATTAATTTAAAATGAATTGAATAGGATAAAATTTCTAGCTAGTCTTATGACTTTTTAAGTCCGATTTTTAAAATGTATCTGCATATGTATCTATGTTTCGTTAGTAGTGAAAGGAAAAAAACAAAACAAAAAACGAAATTTATTCGTTGTAATTTTCTTTGTTAGTCGTTTAACTTTGCCTTATCAGCAAATTTAAGTTATGGATAATTGAAATGCATTTTTAAAAGCTTAAAGCTTTTACAATAAGTGTTTTAAAAACATGCCTAAATAATTTTAAAGAAAAAATACAGGTGATTTATTCGAAAAAGCGATCGCGCAAAGAATAAATAATCGACGAGTCAAATGTAACGGAAGCTGTGGATCGCTGTAGCAAGTGCTACATGAAGCCGAAATCTTCACTTGCTGAATCGTAACTGCCTCTCTTTGAGGTTTGATGCATGTGAGGAAAACGTAGGAAAGACTATAAATTACAGGGTGGAGAAGAGAGTGCCAGCAGCACTCTTTATTCTTCTTATTGATATAAAAAGAGCGTAAAAATTGCTGACACGAGAAGCCCGACAGGTCTACCCCGCCTATTATGAATGACTGACACATCCGACGTGGCTTGAAACTTGTGGATAAAAAAGCGTCTGTTTATTTAGTATACCTGCTGCCGTAGTGTGTGTGTAAAGGGGATGAAATTAAGATGATGACTGATAGCGATTCATCTGTGGCTATTTTTCATCGCGTTTAAAAAACATAGCTATTTGAAACTCTATATGGAACGCGATTTATGCATTTTACTGTATCTTAAATATACGCAATATGCTATAATTTTTAACTGATGCGCTTATTTTATAAGAGTAAACTAGAAACGAGAGCTTTGACTTCTGAATTAATATATAATATATATAGATATAGAAATATTATATTAAATTAATATATATAAGAATTAATATAATATATATATATATATTAGATATAGAAATATCTAACTGTTTAATAGCTAAAAACAAAAGCAAGAGGTGGATTTCTTTTTGTCGATTTTTTAAAATTACTTCACATAACAATAGACCTTTTACCTGACACTGAGAGTTTAAATCTTGCAAAAACGCATTTCTTTAATAATGATCTGTTATATCGGCGTTTATTGAGGAATTTTTGTACTTGTATGATATTGAGACAGCTATTTCTTAATGCTGTCTTCATTGTATTTGATTGATATGCAAAATTTAGTAAAGTGTATAATATTTATAGAAAAAAGAAATGAAATATTCATTATTAAGAAATTTACCGATGCCATCAAAAATTCCTTTATGAGGATCTTAGTAAATTGGCCGTTTGTTGTTTCATAAGGAGTTGTAAGAAACCTACAGTAAATTTAAATATTAATATAAGTCGACTATCAAAAAGAAATATTGATCCATTTTAAACAAAATTGTTTATTCAATCATTTTTGTTTATGTGTGTGTATAATCGTTAAGGAACAGATGGTGATGTTATCAGAACAAAGTTTGTGATCATTGGTGGATAAACGTCTTAGTTGAAGAAAATTTTGATTTTTACTTTTGGACATTGGCTTATAAATATATTTTCAAATATATTAAATTACTCTCAAAGTTTTTTTGAAAGATATAGGGCTTTGAAGCTACATGAGGTGTATTAAGAAAATGCTTGATAATATTCAGCTCTATCTATTTGACGAAGATGACATATAAAGTGATATCCCATTCCAAGTCCTATTTCACAGACAACATCAGATTCGCACTCATGAAAAAATTTCCAGCTTTACTACATTTGAGTGTTGCGAATTCAAAATATTGCCCATATTGCGATAAAGGAAAACAGTAAGTCCAATGCAATCGATGCATTTAATTGACTTTTCTCAATAAGTAATATTAAAGTATCTCCTTAGTTGAGGATAGTGAAAGTGGTGATTTTTCGTTCTATTGGTGAGGTGAAGATGTTTAGAGAGACAGTATCAGCTTAGATGATATCCTCATCATCTGATCATATCATCATTCGAAATATATCCTAAAATAGCCCCCTTGTTGCTTTGAAACGGGTTATAAAGCTATATAGAACTTAACTGCTCCGTTTCGAAGCTACACATAGTTTATTGTAAAGACCTATCTTTCAAACTGAAACCTTTATCAGATGATGAAGTAGTTGCTTGTGCGGCTTTAAGAAATTATATTGATAACAACGAAACAACTTTGGCCTACGAGGAAAGATATAATATATATTATATCCACATATGTGCTGATACCGATTCTTGAACTCCAGATCTTCTGAGTCTAAAATTGGAATCTTGCTATCATGACATCGTTGCCAGGTTCCCCTTGAGGTATAGAAGTGACCGAAAATATTTTCTTGAAAGATTTATTTATGTTTCTAGGTGAAAATAAAACTGGATATTCTACCATTAACTGCCTTTTGAGAATTGCTAATAATGTAACCAATAGTAGATTATTATAAAATGATTGCAAATAATTTTCTTTAAAATTGAATAATTATTATAATATGATTACTTTTTTTCTACTTGAAACTGTTCATTAAGCGATTTATTTTTCAACTCAATTTTAATTATTCTTCAGTAATTTAGATTTTTTCATTTTGTAACAATATCAAAATATCGTCAACAATAATAAAATGATGCAAACTTTAAAAAAATTATCATTTATTTTAAAAGACGATCATTGGATTTTTTTTACCTGATAGATTTTATTCATTCATATGTGATTTTAAATGAACAATTAATCAATTTTGTATCAAAACGGTCAAGGGGCCCAGAAAAAAAATTTGATTTTTCCACTCGCTCCGATTTGCATTCAGTGAGAATTTTTCTACAGTGAATCAGTGAAATTAATAAGGAAAAATAAGATTAAGTAGACAGACGCATTATTTATTATGAACATTGATTTGCTATATCCGGAATAAGAAAGAAGAAAATTTTTTAATATAATTATAATATTAATACTTTATAAAAATACAAATTTAAAAAACCCATCTTGTATTTCGTCCATTTCCTCCAATATCACCGTCCAAAAATTTTGTTTTAGAAATCGATGTGTTCTTTTTCAATGAAAATTATTGACTGCTTTAAGTTGTCTATAATTTTTTTTCTATTAACTGAAACTTTTCCTAAACGAAAATTCTGCTGTATCAACTCATCCAAAAAATTCCTGAACCGAGACTATATTCTCAATCCATATTCTGGAATTCTTCTTTCCTTGAATACCACTTTAACACCACTTGATTCATTAATTTTTTTGCAAGAACACACACACACACATGTAAGCATTATTTTGTTTGAAGCAGAATGCAGCTTCGAAGACAGAAAGACTCATTGAAGTTTTAAAGTTCGCTTTATTTTCTCTCCCGGGAGGCAGGTAGGCATGTTTATGTACAAGCGTAGCGGACAAGCACGTCCTCTCACAGCAACAGATTAATCAAAAAGTGGCGTAAAAAAAAAAAAAAAAAGGGAAAAACAAATTTTCCCATTCTTATATACTGGGATGTTTTAATAGGATTTCCATGGCATGTCAAATCAAAAAGCAAGGTAAACAACACAGGGATCTTTTAGAAGAATTTGTAAAGTCAGCGATATTTTGTCCCTTCACTCAAAGTGTGGGAACGTTTAGGCCTTTAGTGGATTCAGCAATTTTACAAAGCTTCTGTTGCATTAATTAGATAGAAAAAGTGATAGAAGAAACTTAAACTTAATATATATATATATATATA
>JAPMOR010029290.1:1109035-1133890 GCA_026543865.1 Argiope aurantia
GCTGATTGAGGAATGGGCACTCTTACCTCAAGAACTGTTGGACAATCTGGTGCTCAGTATGGGGAGACGGTGCGAAGCAACCATTGCAGTAAGGGGAGGGCATATCCCATACTAAGGAACATCTACTTGCTGTTCTTCCTCTTGGACAGACAATCATGTGTAACGATACTATGAGTGCAATAAAGCCTTTTTTTGTTTGATTCCATACTGTATGCATTGCATTCATTTCTTTATTTCTTTAGTTTTTTAAATCTTTTTTCACCGTGAGTCATCATTTCCACTTGATATTTTGAAATTTTTGAAAATATTTAATATAAAGTAATATTGTTAAAGATACAACGTCAAAAAAGAAGTAAATAAAAGGAAGCCTCCTTTCGGGCTTATCAGAAACATTAATTGTTACCACGAGTATTTGGTTTAGAAATTATACAAATGAGTGTATCTTTACAAATCTCATGTGGCTTTTGCCCTAATTCAAGTTCTTACATATTGATCATTAGAATTTTTTATAACCAGACCAATGGATAAATATCTCTTTAGAATGTAAAAGCGATATAAATGCAATATCGCACCAGAAAATGTTACATACGGCTACTCAACATAAGTCAGTAACTCACAACTGAGTAACAAGTCACACACAAGTGAATTACAAATTCCTATGGTAACACTTCATAGTTAAAAAAATGCTCCGATCAAATATTTAGATTGCAATAAGAAAAAAATTGTCATTAATTTTTTTTTTTACAATTTTATTTAAAATAAGTTTTAAATTTGAGCTGCGCCTATTTTTATACGCGACATACTGAAATTAAATTTTTGAAACATTATCTACAATTTAGCGTTTTGCTATTTCAGCTTGTCAAAATTTGTTACTTAAAATTATTTATATAAAAGTTAAATTAAAATTGATAAAAAAAATTGTGATTTTGAAATTTTGGAAGGGAAAAGATTACTTCATGATTTGCATCGCCTAATGGCTCCCAAAAGGTTTAATCCGGCCCTGATTATACGCTTCAAGCTGTACTATAAAAAAAAAGTTTTTCTTCAATTTCTTTTCAAGTCATTCTATACATAATTCAATATAAATTCCAACAAATTCTTTGATTATTTTTACTTTTTAGAGATTGAATTATCAAAGCACTTTTGTTTGGATGAGAATCATTGTACGTTTGTTTAAACTTGTCCGCTGATCTTGAATTACCTTCTTACAGTTCCATATTACAAATGACCTTTAATTCATTTTATATCAATGGGTTGGATATGAAATGGTATTCTACCATTATATACGGAAAGCTATTCTTATCATTACCCATTTAATAAAATATGACACCTTTTGAGAGTATTGCTTACAGCAGTCGACAGCTATTTTTATTTAAACTAAATAATCTATAAAATCTTTAACTAAAATAGACTAAGATTTATAAAAATTCATTTTTTTACCAGATCTTTAAGTTGAATATAAGGCTGTAGGTAGATGGATTCGGTTCGATTTTTTAAACAGAAGTTTAGACATGATCTAGAAGTGCACCTTGAATTGATTTCAACTATTAAAATGTAAGTAATGATTTAATTTCTCATGAATCAAATTTTGAAGAGATTATTGCTTAAGCAGCAACTATGGGTGAATTAGCTAAATTAAATCTCAATAGAAGTTATCAGTCTCTCAGTGATTACATTTTCCAGAGATATAAAATATTATTATTTTCTCGAATACGAAATAAAGACGAGTATTATAATCATCAAAAATTCGAAATCGATTTTTTGACGAATCTCCATGTTTCAAACCTCCACGAGTTCGAAAAATACATGTTTGGTATTACACCTGCCTATCAGTCTGTTTGTTAACACGATAACTCAAAAACGGTTTGAGCTTTGGAAGAAATCTGGAGTATGGGTTTACGACCAAATTTATTGATTTCTCTCAAATTTTGAAACGAAATCCATTTACATGTAGTCAGTCAGTCTGACTGTTCGATAGCAAGTGAATTCACTAACTCATAAACGTAAATATCTAAATAGATAAAATTTAGTATATAGGTTTAGCAATTAGAATAGTGATTCTTATCAAATTTTGAAACAAATCTGTGAAGAGCTTGATCATCTGTCGGTCTGTACTTTGCACATTGCAACCAACGACTTAAATCAATGAAATCTGATGTGTTACCTTGTGATTTCAACTGTAGTTTTTCGTCAAATTTTGGTTTCATTCGGTCAGTAGAAAGGCTTTCAAAATATTACATACTCGCACGGCAGATTTAGTAAAAATACTGGATTCAGGTCAAAGATCTATATTTCTTAACTGTGGTTTGCTAATGCCATGAAAGGCATTTGCGGCCTTTCGAAGGTCCATAATTTTGTGCAGGGGTGGGGGGGGGAAAGTAAGGCCTTAATTGCAGACTATGCGAACAAATTTCAGGGAAATCATTCCTTTTGGTTTTTGTAAACAACAAGAAGGAAATTAAATTTTTTCATAAATATGTTATTTACAAACTTTTACTCAATTACTATATAATATTTCTACCAAAAGGAGTATCATTATAGAAAATGCTAAAGAAGAATATGAAGTGCTACTGCCTTATTAAAATTGGCACAATGAAATACACTGAAAGGAAATGAGTAACAAAAAGTTTATTTAAACATTAAAGTTCTCTTAAGTAATAATCTTAATAAGAAATTATATTAAGTAAATATTCCTTGTTTGAAATGAAATTAGAAATTAGATCCTTTCACCATATTAAAAAAGTGTATATTTTTTTTTATTTCCATCTACTCTCAGTTTTTGAAATCTCACTTCAAAAAGAACAAAAATGCCGAAAGTTTATCCTATATTTAGCTTTTTTAAAGGAATAAATAATTGCATCATAAACTGGGGTAATGAAACTATTATTTCAAGAGAGCTCCACCTCAGGCTTCTTTCGCTTATCAATCTTTATGGCTTGCTAATATCCAAGGGGATATTGCAGGTCTGAACTTTTATAATAAGCACTTTTTTTACTAGAAGATTTCAAATGCGCAATAGAAATGTATTAAAAACTTACCTTTTTTAATCATACGATTTGTTTCCTGACTGCTCCTTTTGTATTGTTTGTGTACCCTTTTTTCAAAAGAAATAAAAATCAAAAGTTTCATTATTAAAGAGTATTCGCAGTAAATTACGGAAAAGAAATTGTCTATTAAGATTTTTTTTGGTGGAAAAGAAATTGTCACTTGAGATATTTTTTTACCGGGAGAGATAATTTTAATTTCTATAAAACATCACATTTATTGGAAAAAAAAGTAGGGATATGCAATCTCTAATAAATTGTGCAATGTTCCTTAAATTCCTTTTGACTTTTTTGATATTTAAAACCCTTTTACTTGGTTATTTAAGTAGGAAGTATGATATTTGAGTTTAATTATCGCCGTGAAGCACTGAATAAACATTCGTGACATAATCCATAGAAATCAAAAGCTTTGAGCAGTAAATGCAGTTTTCTTTCTAAACCGAAAGAATTGAGCTAAAAATTTAAAAACGATAGCACTAAAAATGTTCACGAAATTTTCAAACAAATTCAGTATAGAAAACTTTTTAATCAAAACTTCTTTAATCAAACAAAATGTTCCAGAATCATATCATTACTTCAGTTTTCCTCCTTCTAAGACAGCCTGTCCCCCCCAAAACAATCCGAATTGAAAACGAAATAGCTCCTTTCATTAATCCATCATCTATCTGTCAAATCTTAGTTAAAATCTTGATAAATGTGTCGAGAGATATGGTTACTACGCAATGTCTAAAACTCTTAAACTCAATCTATTAGTCATAAATTCAATTGGTGCAAGTGTCAAATGCCTCTTTAAAGGCAGCAAATGAGTAGGGCCGAACTACAAAAAGAAAAAAAGTAAGAATGGAGTAGGTAAGCGGAAAAGGTTAAACGACTTTCTTTAGACAGATCCATCTAAAGGTCAAAACTTTCACTAAAAGAGAATTGAGGAAGGGACGGACTTAATTTTTTACCATGCAACTTTCCATATCGCAGACAAAAAGTCGAAAGAAACAGTCGAAAAGAAAAGAAAAGCCAGCTTTCTTTAAAGATGGTTATCGCTCCTTCAGACCTGCTCAACCTCTGACCCGAAATTATCTACCAAAACCATCCACGTGGTCAGCAACAACGTAAACAGCAATAAATATATACATAAACAATCCGAACATGTGCCACTTACAATTACTTTTCTACAGAATTAAATGCGCTTTTTAAATAAACGTCAGGAATGAACACTTTGGGTGGTCTGGTCCGCCTAGGGCTTAATAGATTCGAAAGACTTTAAATTAGGGTATTATGCTTCAAGTAGAGTGATCTCTTGACGAAGTTCTAGTACGTGCGCTCGTAATCTATAGACAGCACTCCTTCAACGACAATGAAACTTTTAACTAGCTAGATTATTTATATGATAATTAGGTACCTGTTAGGTAGGAAGAATGGTTGGCCTGTTGTTTGAGGTTGAAAGAGAGTTGAAAAGTTTGCCTTGGTGGAGTGATGAGTGGTGTTGCGGTGTCAGTGAACGATGTTTAGTGGCTTGTCAGCGTGTTTGTGGTTCACGGGGTTGGGCACTTAAGTGCCATAATTTTCAAATGCTCAGGTTCATTTGTTGCTCAGACGATGACTTCTATTGTGCTTTCTCGAGAAGTTAAGTGGATTCTTGTGTTTAGGAAGTGGCTGATACATATTGGTAGATTCCATATTTTAGGGGTATCTTGACATGTAAGTAAGATAAGTTCTCTGAATGGGAATATTCTGTGCCATATAGAAACGAAATGTTGTTGAATAATGCTGCAGGATAACATAGGACTTTATCGTATTGCTTTGACCATTCACACTTAGCTTAAGATAAATATTCGTATCTCATTAAATCATTCTTATTTATTAAATATTAATACAACTTGAAACTGAAGAAGATTTGCAGGTAATAAGCAAAAATTCTAAGAAGCAATATTAAAGAAAAAGACCATTATTCATTAAAAAATATAATGAGCGAAATATTTTCATTTTCTTTCAAGAGAATCCTAACACAACATGTAATGGTTAAAGCTATCAGATATCAGGAAATTTTAAGTATTTAACAGTTATAATTAAGTCGTTGTTTGCATTCATTGAAGATCACTGGAATATCGATAGAAAAAAAAATTAAACTGAAAAAGAGGGGGGAATTTTTTTCACACAGTGACTTTTGAATGAAATAAGAAGACCAATCAGAAAAAAGAAAGTCATTTCTCAGAAAGTAAATTAAAGTAGGATTCAAATGTAAAACTTTTTGGTTGCATTTAGAATATTCATTTATAACATTACATTCAACTGAATATTTTTGTCTCTGATATCCAATTCGTAACTAAGATGCAAATTAAAATTCATTGTTCTGAATAAGAAGCGATAATCTTTCCTTAAGAAAACGACCCTGATGGCCTGTGGTAAGGTCTCGATAGCAGGCTCGAGACCCAATTCTACCGAAGAACCGTCGTGGAGTCGAAACTGGTGCAACGCTAAACACATCGGGTCGAAATATCCGCCCGCTGGTGTGGTGCGAAAGTATGGATATAGCTCAAGTGTCGTTCTCGTCATCTGAAGGAGGCTCAAAATTACGAAGTCTGTCCCAAAATAGCACTAGTGATGCAGTATAACTAAACAAAGCTTCCTTAGGAAATGTTATGAGTTTTATTCATAAACTTACCAATAAAATAAAATAATGCAGTATTGTTAAAATTTCCACACTTTACAGCTTGCAAACTTTAAACTGAAAATATTTAAACATGTAAGATAACATTCTATGTAAATGGCAAAATGACGCGACATTGAGAGTTCAATAGTATACGTAACAAAAATTAAATGACATTTTTCATAAATTTAATAATTCTATAATCTTCATTTACTTAAAGCCCTTTCCAGAACATTAAAATCTTTCTCTTAATTATTAATTTTTGAACTATATATATTAATGTGCTCATTATAAGATCTCTCAAAAATATTAGAATGAGGTATTATAAAAACCCTGTTAGATGGCTTTTATAACATCTCGTACTCATAATATCTTAATCATTTCATTATAATATCTTATCATTTTCATTTCATATATCGTATATAATACCTCCTCAATATTATTTTCATTTAGTGGTAGAATGAAAATATCTTAGTAAATAGAACTAAGTATATATTCCGCAAATGCTAATACATATAATGAAATCAGTACTAACATAATTTTATTTCTAGATAGAATAGCACAGTTTGCTTCAAGGATTTTAAATGGTTTCTATCGAAAAATCAAATTAAAACAATAGTTCAAATAATTATTTTAGCTTCCCAAAATAATGATAAAACACAGATGTTCCTTATAAAATTAATTTTTGTGAGCGGTTGAATATACGGCAGCATTTGCACAAGACAATTCGTTTAGAATTTGCTTATTGCTTCATCTTCATGAAATCATCATGATGTTTTCGATTAAACCATGGTGTCCAGTGGTTATGTCATTTTTTCTTTTTTGTTCCTTTCATAAATTTGTCAGCTATTGCAGAACTTTTATTTTCCAGTTCTCCTTGTGATACAGTCAGAACAATTCAACAGAGAAACTATTGTTTCACAAACAGTCTTATTATTTGATACAAGATTTGGCACCTTAAATTAAACATTTGTAGTATTTTTTTCACAGTTTCGAGGCATTTTATTCATTTGTTTATTAACACGCAACAAGATGAGTTTGCCAAAATGTTTGCCTTAAATTATTTATACAAGCCCAATGTTAAATCTGCAGTTACTTGACTCTGTTCATTTACTGTTCTGGAATTCATCTATTGCATACAAAAATAGTAATTTTCACTTAAGTAAGGCATTCATCTTTTTTTTTTCTTTAATTTTTTTAGAATTGTGGTATTTGGAATTCAGGCAAAGTTCTGACTGGAAAAGTAAATATGAATAGACTTTAAAATAAGTTTTAACCTCTTCAAGGGTGCTGACACATACATACATGTTAATGTTTTAAAAATAAAATTATACTTCTTGAAAAAATTAAAATCTCTAGAATAAAAATTCAGAATAACAAATTTAACTCTTTCTACTTTACGGATTTGTTGTCGATCTAAAAATAATATAGTGAAAAAAAAATTAATCGAGTCAGTATTTAAAAAATTATTCCCTGAGGCGGTTAAGAATTGAAATAGTAATTTCAATAGTTTTTTATAAATATTTTTTTTTTCTAAAATTACTACCAAGTAGCACAGCTGTGCGTTGTGTTCTTACTCCAGAAATACCACAATCGAAATGAAAGTAACTGATCGGAAGAAAATCAAGGAGCATCCACAAAAGCTTTAATAAATGTAAATTTTTTTTAAAAAAATTGTAATAGATCACGACTAAATAGTAAAGCGGTGTGCTATATTCCTATATTCTTACTAAAGAAATTTCATAGTCGAAATGAAAATAAGATCAAATAGATAGATCAATAAGATCTAGATTTTTATTTCCAGATCAAATAAAAATGCAGGGTTTTAAGAAATGCATACATTTTTTTTTAATCTGTAAAAATGTCACAATCAAACAATAGTTTTATTCTTATTCCAGAAATGTCTCAATCGAAATAAAAATAATTGGTCTGATGAAAATTGAGGAATATGTACAAGAGCTTGAATAAACGAAGAATAAATTCTTAAAATATTGTAATAAATATCGATTAAATAGTACAACGGTGCGCTATATTCCTATATTCTTAATTCAGAAATTTCGTTGTCGAAACGGAACTAAATGATCAGATAAAAA
Organism: Argiope aurantia; assembly: GCA_026543865.1. Classification (NCBI taxonomy): domain Eukaryota; kingdom Metazoa; phylum Arthropoda; class Arachnida; order Araneae; family Araneidae; genus Argiope; species Argiope aurantia. The sequence goes on from JAPMOR010029290.1 coordinate 1,116,817, forward strand.
AATCTAGGGTTTTAATGGATGCATAATAATGGGGTTTTTTTTTAAATTTGTAATAATGTCACAGTCAAATTGCACAAGGGTGAGCTATATTCTTCTCCAGAAATGTCACATTCGAATTGAAAATAACCGATCTGATGAAAATTGTGGAATATGTATAAAAGCTTGAATAAATGCAGAATAAATTCTTTAAAAACTTTTGTAATAATATCATTATCAAATAGTACAGAGATGCACTATAATTTTATTCCAGAAATATAATCGAAATGAAAGTAATTGGTTTGCTGAAAATCTGGAAACTTCACAAATTTTATGGAATTCCTATGTGAAATATTATGTATGAGAACACTATGAGCTTGCTGTAACAGAAAACCACTCAGTTACAGTCATTTTAATTTTTTTTTTTTTTTTTTGCATTTTTTTTTTTAATAGGAATGTAAATAGCGAAGCATGAATACTGTGTTTCAAACATTCTGCAGAGTAATTTATACTTTCATTTAAGCTCAAACATAGAGTTGCGCAATTGGTTTTTCAATGTAGTTTATCAGCATAATATGCACCCAAGAATTTAAAATACTGATTTAATTCCCTCTTATAGATTATAGATGTCCCTTCCAAAATATCCGACCATTTTTTATTATTTCAAATGAAGTTTATCATTAACATTCTACAGTTTTTGAATGGATCAAAAAATATGCAATATCATTTATTAAATTTGTTTTTTATTTAAACATTTAGGACATTTACTTAATTAAATCATTGAATCTTTGAATAATTTCATATTTGTGTGGAGGACTCAGATTTAAATTTTGTCTTGCTTTTGTTTCTATTGTATCAAACTAGTAATCAATGTTTTATTTCAATCGTATTTTTTAAAAATTAGCATTCAATCCCAACAGCATTATTCAAAAATTTAATGATTATAATCATATGGATTATTTGGAATCATGACTAGAGGGTCAGCATCTACTAAAAAATACTGAAATATAATCTTTAAACCAAAGTTATATATCACCAGACGAAATTATTTACATGGAATAAATTACACACATAGAAGAGAAATTACTCGCGCACTGAAATGTGTATGCTTTCATTCGATGGACTGATGATAATGCATTTTTTTGCATGCATTTGGCAAAATCTATGATAGGTATTTTTCTTTGAAAATCAAAACTTGCATCAAAGAAATTTATTTGCTCCAGATATTGGGAAGCAAAACGAAATTTCCAATAGTGAATATTTCATGTTTGTAAATTACATGTGTCTAACTGCAGAAACTCTGGAAAGCGTGATGAAGTCCCTGCGTTTCGTAAGTCACTGTGGCGAACGCTGGCACGAAAAAATAATTTAGAACCAATATTTATTCTTTTACTGCTACTAAGGATGTCTCGACCTGATTAAACTGTAATACACGAGCGCAGCCAAGTTTTAACGATAGGGAGGGACTGGGCAATAAAGACCCCAGGCAAATTCGTGATGCATAAAACTAATAGAATCATAATGGATTGCAAGAATGCTAAAGTATACAGTGAAGGAGTTTTATTGAAAATGCCACGCACAATATAATTAATCACTTCTTATCTTTGCTTTTCGCTCTTGCTTAGTATTTCATCTTCGTAGACAGGTTTCCAGGCATTATGTCCAGAAGGAGGCGTCCGCTGTTTTCTTTTTGATTTTCAGCTCTTCATAACAATTTTTCCCCTCCGTGGTTCTTGCTAGGCAGCATGTGAATGTAAAAAAAAAGAAGAAAAAAATCGATATGGATACGTTCCATGAATCGTGACGCGTTTCGTTTTACCTCCTTCCTTTGAGATAAAATTTTATATCTCTTTTTAAGCACTCATTCAACAAGACAATTAAGCGTATGTTGTGATGAATACTTTCAGAGTACAAGTTCTGCAATCTTTTGTAGTTGAGTTTTTGCTAATACTACCAATCCAAGCTACAATGGATACTTCTTCGAATTTTATTAAACGCTTGACTTGTATTCTGCTTTCAAAGATGGAATTTTGTATTCGATTTTCACACACTTCCTGATGCACCAGATATTTTAAATTTTGTACATTTGGGTTTTCTCGGTAACAACATTCTTTTTTAATACTTTCTGAATTTGGATTTCGAATTAGTGACAACATGAGGTCGAGGATTTGAGAAAAAATTATATAAAAGTTCTATAATAATTATAATATAAATTATAAATGAAAGATTAAAAAACAATTAAAATAAAAATTCTTTTATTTTTACACTAATCTAAGTTTTTTTAAAAAAAACTGTTTTTATTAATTTTAATATGTTTAAATTTCTTTTGTATGATTAATTAAATAGATAAAATTTTGTTTTTATACTTGTGGCATCATCAGGTACTGAATTTGAGAAACAATAGTACTTTAGATTAAAACATAGAAAATAATTAAAATAAAAAATCTGTAGTTAGTAAGCTAACAAAAGTGTATTTACAAAATCTGTTTTTAATTAAATTTTTAAAATCTTGACAGGTTTATAACTATACTATGAAACTTAAATATCCAGTAATATGAAATAAAAAGCTTTGATAGTTTTAAAGCAGAATTTGCAGTCAATAAATTTAATAATGCATGCGTATTTTTAAGTTAGAGAAAATTGATGATTACATATTTTGAAGATCTTGTCCAAGCAAATGACACTAACAGCACATAAAAAAATTTGTAACGATATTTTTAACTGAAAATACAGAGTTCCAAACCCACGGGAGTTCTAGAAAGATTTATCTTATTTCAATATAAATTTATTTCTGTACATAGTAATTTAATTTTGATTATTTTTCTAGGTTTCAAAGTATCATCAAAAGGCTTACATGAGGAGATATTGTATTCTAAGTCAGATATATGCTGGAAATCTTATCAGCTGCATGATTATCATCAATATTTAAGTGAATTTTGAAGTTAAATTATTATACGTGTTTACACGTCTACAGCAGCAAGAAATTTTATTCAAAACAAAACACAATTTCTGAACTGTGCAACTTATTACATCTTGGATTATCAAATAACGGCTATTGTTTAGAAAGGAAAATAACAGCTGATAAAGAAAAGCAATTAATTCAGAGTTATTTGTACGCAAATGTATATTTGATTCAACAAAATCAGAATTATTTTCCTTTGTGAGGGATAAATAAAAAATTGAGATCGAATGTAATGAAAGTATTATTTTTTAATATGCACTGGTAGAAAATAAATCCTACTTTTAATCGTAAAATTAATAAATGTTGTTCAATATCAGGAAATTATCAATGACGTGAATTACAGCAAATTCTTTCCAATTTATAATAATGTGCTGAAATATAATGTCTTGTGAGACAATCAGATGACTATATAAAAGTATATTTTGCCTTTGAAAGACACGGAGAGCATTCATTTTTTTTTTTTTTTTTGCCTAACTTTATATCAAAATTAGGTTCAAAAGAATACAAAAACAGACAGTGTTCAGAATTTAGAAATCTAAACTGAAAATTTATTCAGAATCCGAAAAATTAATTTGAAATTCAAGGGAATTTCGAACTGGGATCAACTAAATGGAAATAAAAGATAATAATAGATTCTGAGGAATGGATATTAATCGGAATAAATTTGAAAGACAAATACATCTGAACAAAATATAGCACGTTCTAAGGGTCACTCTTAACGAAAGAAGCAAATATATACAGAATGGCCATAAAATAATTTTCCCTATTTGGGGGTATCAGTAGCTAAAATAAATGAACGGAATGAAACAATATGCGGGCTATGGAAAGCCTGAGGAGATAAATTCCACAAAAAGAAAAAAAATTGTACTAAAGGTCCGCGATGCTATATTTTATACACAGTGAAGGACAGCTTATTGGGAATGCTGCACGAGGGCCAGCTGACCTTAACAATGATTAACTCACTCACTCCTTAGATCATTCAAGTTCAGGTATTTCAAAAGAGTGAAACGTCCAAGTCTCTCTTTCAAACAGAAGAAAAATTTCCTACTCCCTTTCCTCAAAACACGCAATGACAGTTCGAATTCTTCAGGGGTTAATATACAAAGGACAACCCTGCTTAATTGATAGCTTTTAAGTAAAGGTATACTTGGACATCCTTTAGTGTTCGCAGAAAATCTGTTTGTCCCTGAAAACCATCTGAGTGAGCCTCGGCTTTTCAGACAATCATACTTAAAGAAAAGGGGAGAATTTCATAATAATAATCAGGCATCTCGGGCGCCCAGTGTAGTTTCGTTGAACAAACGTTTGGTGCCTTTCAGTATTGATAGAATTAATAAAAGATTATTTTCTCTGAATTTCATTCTACATGTCATTCATTACTGTATGTGTAGTTTTATAATTTGAATATCGATGAAATTTTCATAATCAAGTTTCCGTTGCAATTCCTACCGATTGTAATTTTATCATTCAGATATCGCCAAAATCTCTCCGGTCCATGTTTTTGTTTCTATCCCCCCCCCCTTCTTCTTCTTCGTTGCTTAATTCTTCTCTCCAACCTTCCACAATCTAAATATGAAATTTGGCTTCATTTTGTTTTTTAATTCTGGCGCAAATGCTTCCAAACAAGAAAGTTATTTTATGTTGATTTTGTTGTTATATATTTTATACAGCGACTCATAAAATATTAAACCCTGGTTAAAAAACCGTTTTAGTACAAAAACTTTTTTATTCTGTAATTATTTTTACTATGTATTTATTTTATGTTTAACAGCTATGAATGACATTTATATATTTTAAAAAAAATACAGAAAATGATTAAAAAATTTCTAAATTTCTAAATAACATGCATTTGAAGTAGATTCTGAATGATTTTGTTATTTTACAAGGAGAATATAACTTAACTTTAATGAAAATAGTTTCTAAAAAAGTTATTAAATTTCATTTGTGGCATATTAATAAACACAAAAATCTATGTGCTCTAGAAGTACTTCTTTTTTGTAACCTAATTATTTGATATATTCCTCCTTGTTTGAGATTAAAATACTTTCATGTGAAATATTTTTAATGCAAAAACTACTTTTGTATAAAATATTGTAATATCCAAAATACTTTCATCATCTACTTTTAATTAAGATGAGAATGATATAAGTTTTAAAAACATCATCGATAGCTAATTTCTTTCAAAATGGATTAATATTCGTTACATTAGTACCACAAATTTTGTTCATAAGTGCTAATATATAAGAAAGATTGCTTTCGTTTGAACATTTAGTTCAACGAAAAGTAGTTTTAAGCATGGCTAATCACAACTTTAAGCCTAACAAAAGCATTATCAAAAGAATATATTAAAATAAAAGGGGAAGTTTAAAGGAACAGTGATAGAGTTGTTCAAAGTGTAAGATAGAAAAACGTTTCATAATTTCTAATTAATTGAATCTTTAAATTTTGAGTCTTGTAAAGTTGACAGTATTCTTTCTTATGTCTTATATAATAACTGTTCAAAATTTGAAAACACACAGACACACATATATTCATAGCTATAATGACTTTTATTTATATTAAGATATAATGCTTTTCTCTCGATTAAAAAAGTTTAAAGCTTACGATCCACATCTGACAAAATATTATTGTTCAGTAAAATAGTTTAATGTAGGTGATATAGTAAGTCACTATTGATGGTCCATGTATTTTTATTAGAAATTTTTTTGATTATAATACAGTTTAAGAATTGCAAAACAACCTCAGAAAGCAGCTGCATTTGCATTATAATTCGATGAAAATGTACCAGGGATTCTTAAGCTATACATCTAGGCTACTGATGGAATCTGAAAAGCATCTTTTATTTATAAAGACACTTTTAATCCGGCTGAATTTTTCATATCTGGAGGCAAAAACAGGAAGAAAGTTATCATGAAACATTTCCATCGGCCAAATTAATCTTCTACTTGCACATTCATAAAAGTGCGAAAAAAAGTGCCCTTTAAGCTTTTTTGGAGATCGAAATGAAGATCATGAAGTTTTTTTTCTTCTAACGAGAAGGAACTGGAAATATAAAAGCTTTAAAAAGTTTTTGTTTACATACTACGCAAAAAAAAAAAAAGTAAACAACTGCCAACCTTAATCAGTATAAAAATCATATGTTTTTCAAAGAGAAAAACCTTGATTTATTTTCGTAATTAAATCCATTGGACCAAAATTGAAATCAGCTAAGAGCGCACTGAAAACCTCACAATTAATTGATTAAAATGGTTGGGAATTTCCCTCAACTGTTTTTATACACACTTTAAACAACTCCATTTTAAAAGTGGTGAACCTCACGCTGTTATTTTAGAGAAAGAAGCCCATAAAGTTCGTCATTATAACAAAGTGCTCTCTAGAGAACGGGGAAAAAGTGGGACGAAGATATAAGACTACTAACTGTCAGGGCTTGAAAAAAATTTTGCAGCAGTGTCCAATTATCTTTTGATAGATGATCGTTTAAAGAAGGGTGTTCGTATGACATTCTTGCTAGTGATGTATTCTTAAAAGAGGGATTGCCTTTTCTCTTTAAGTGGTCCAATCCATTACCCAATAGCTTTGAAGCCCAAATCTCGTTTGCGTGGCGACATGCAAACGATCTGGACTAATGCTCAGTGACCAGACCCCTAATAAAGATAGTAATTTCAAGCATTAATGTCGGAGAGTTATCAGCTTTTGTTAGAAGTTTCATTCAGAGAGCGGCAGGGATTACACGGACATGAAAGAGGTTAGAATTGAGTAATGTTGCAGAGAATCGGAGAGTATTGCTCGTTTAATTATGCTTGTCAGTTTTAATCTGATTTCTCTGAGAAAGGTTTTAGTACCTCTTATTGTGTTCATTTCTCAAACAGAATGTTTCTTTTACATTTAAAAATTATATTTTAGTTATTCATAGGGAAGAAGGGACAGATAAAACTAATGGTTGTCCCTAAAGTTGAAATTCTTACTGTGCCTCGGAGAGTATTAGGTATTAAAAGCGCCGGAGGAAGAAATGAGCGAAGTAAATAATTATCTATTATCCTCCTAATTTTGTAGTTATTTTAGAACGTTTTATATTTTTAAATTATCAAGAAGATTACTAAAGCAATAAATTACTTATTAATACCCTAGAAAACTTTGCATCAACCAGATCTGAATTATCCAAGCCTTGCCCAGGCATCCTGAGTTATTTGAATGACCATTGTAGCAACAACATTGGTGGAAGCTAAGAGTGAGGAAGCAATGGCCACGAATGTTTACCGTTCGCGGTCCAATACCTGCAATAGGAGATTTTTCCATCATTGGTAACTCTATCCCACGCTACTGTTGTACCCATCAAGGAAGGAAGATCCTGCTTATTTACACAGAAACTTCTCATCCATGAGGATGGACGAGAAGTTGTTGTATAAGAAAGTAATTCCTACACTTTTAATGTCCTTATACTTAATACTTTATTACTTAATTAAGTAATAAAGTATTAAAATATATAGACCGCATTAAAATTTTTGTAAGTTTTTTACAATCTTGCATAAATATTTTTTGAAATAAAATGCATTTTATTCACGAGATGCTGATACTCTGTATTTTGAAAGTGATTCGTAATGTTTTGTTTTTCAATTTGTCAAGATAATTGTTATTTAAAATTTGCTCACACAATGATTAGTTTAGAGTACAAAAATATTTGGTGTTGGAGAGGAGATTCCAGAAAACTGCATTTCCTATAGCCTCCAATTGCAAAATTTAATCCAGCTCTTGGTATTAGCAATATGTTTAATTGAAATTAGTATTCCTTGATTTTTTCTTCAAATAATTTAGAAGGTTGGATTTAGATTTTTCATTGAAATACATGGGGCATGCTTAAAAAATTGATAGGCAGAAAAAGACTTTGAATTCTGTTTCCAGCCTAAGTCTTGTTGTGCAAGTGGGTTACGTCCTGTCTTTAATCTCTTTGCTTATTGTTCCTTGTTTGCTCCTCCTCCGATTATATTGTTCATTGTAGAGGATTTTAAGTCTCTCTTAAATAAAGAGAATATAATTATGAATGGACCAGCATAAATTAAAAAAGAAAATATTTAATTTACATTTTTCCTGGTTCTTTCTCATGATCAGAAATCTGTCAATAATTGCTATAGTAAAATATTTTCTCAGCTCTTCAAAAAAAAAATGTTTCTAGTAATTCTCTTCCATAGCAATCTTTATATTAGCAAAGGGAATTTTAGAGAAACAATTTCCTTCTTTTACAGACATATGCTTCTACATAGTATTGGCTTTATTATACTTTAATCCTTCAAATAAACTGTCAAAGTGTTAGAAATAAATCTTTAGAGTTTTAAAGTTTTTTTTCTGCTATAGTTTACTTCTATAAACTTTTTGAAACTGTTTTCACATAACTATCAGAACACCTGAACTGTACAAATTTAGAATGGGAGAAAAAGGTGTATTATAAGTTTACTGAGCATATAGCCGGATTCATTCAAATAAAACGAGCTCAAGAAGAAAAGATAAAATGATATTCAGGAATAAAATTTTTTTCAATTTATTTGCTTAATTAATTTCAATTATAAAAAAATGTTTAAGCATTGCATTTGAAAAATTTTGACAAAGGTATTTTCCTCCCTTTTTCCCGTTGAACACTTGAATTTTTGTGTTAATGTATCATAAATGTAATGTAGCTTTACTAACACATATGCTTATTTAAAGTGTATAAAATTTTAAAATCATATGAGATGAGGGATTAAAGTGAAATTCTTCATTTGAGAATTATTTCAGAAAATCCTCAACAAGAATGTAGTATCGAATAAATGTTCGAACAAATAATTAAACAAAAAGCAACAAGAAATAGAAAAGTGAATAATAGGTACAATAAAGAATTAATAAAAAAAGGACATATGATATGAATCAAGCTTTGTGCGTCTTTTATTCCTGATTCTTTCTCCATTTTTGCACCAGACATCTTCTAGCCCAACTAGTATATAAAATCATATGTGAAATTCATCATTTTACTTTCACAAGCTTAATCAACAGCAAATGAATGACTATAGACCTTTTTAAATAGAAAACCAAAAACCAGAAAATTTATTTGCACATCTATTACTTACTGATACAAAACTGAAAAAATAGAAAAAGGAAAAAAAAAAAAAAGACATATTTGTTATCCTTTATCATTTTAAAAGCACATCAAAATGTCTTGATCATTTTAAAAATTCAATCAATAATTGACTTCTTTTTAAATGATGTGTTTACACATTCATTTAGTTTGAAATGATATGTATTAAAGTAAGTATTTTCATAAAACTCCTACAATTTTATCCGCGAAAGAACTCGTAATCATGATTTTTGCAAGTGGTGCCAACTGGCGATATACAAACAATGATGTGTGTAGAGGTAAGCAGTGTATCTAGTGAGTGCAAAAATTGAATTGCTAAACAGATACTTAAAAAATATACGTAATTTTGATCACCACTGAATCTTATAATCCACGTCTGCAACTAGTTCAAACTGGAAGTTCGAAAGAACAGGTGCAGCGTAACCAATCATCAAGGCGTCGTCAGGATTAGCATAGAAGTCTCTGGGGTTTGGTGTACCGTGTGTCCGACTCATTGCTGTTCACGCGACCGAAAATGCAGTCACGAGGGAGGCCTTTACCTCCCCACCAGCTAGTATTAACTTCCGATTATATCGCAATGCGAAGATTACAAGCTTCCCCACAGACCAATAGCGCAGCACGTGGCTTTATGTTTTGGAAATAATCAAAATGACAGCTCCGAGAGCAGAAAGAGACTGGAAAGACTGTGCCTAGTATTGTCGTGCATCTAGCTCTTATTAATTTGTCATTTTGATACAAATGATCCCTGTGAGTGTTTTGGTTATGGTTTTCCTGTTTTGCTTTTTGTGGTTGTAGTTTTTTTTTTCTCAAATCAGTTTTTGAAAATAAAAAGGATAATTTCAGATGACGAAAAGCGATATTTTTAGGTGAAAATAAAAGTGATAATATTTAAATCAAGTTTAAAGTAGTTTTTAAAATACACCTATATTAGTGTGCTAACAGTTTTTATTTTTTATTTTGAGTTTTTTTTATACATGATATTTATTGTTTCTCCAACTCAGTACCAAGTATCAAGAATGAAAATTAATTTTAATTCCTGCTCAGCTGACAATCAAATACAAAAAGCATTAAATTAATGTATTTTTATCGAAAATACACAAGTAACAAATTTGAAACTTTCAAAATATAAAGAAGAGAATGGAAAATCAATTGCAAATTCCATCTTTACAGACACAAAATAAGTGAAATAAAAGTGTTTAAGAAATAATTTTTTTGTTTTTTTTTCTTTCTTTGGTATTGTGTTCATAAATTGCTTTTTGTTACTTAGTAGGAAAATGAGTATGTTTGTTCTTGGTGAAATAAACAAAACTATCTAAATAAATAATAAAGAATAACTATCTAAATAAATTATAACACTGTTCGGAATCTTAAAAATTTACTTTTCAATATTCCGAACAGTATAACAGCATATTCGTCTACCTTTACCAAGGGTCTATCTTCCCTACAAACTCAAATATGGAGAGGTAAAATAATTTTAGAAATTGTTAAGGTTTTTGTTTAAAAATGTAAAATATAATGTTTAGCAGTCTATTACGAGCAAATAAAAATATTTACCCGGGAAAGATATTTTAGGCTATGGACAAAACCATAAATGCGTAGCAATATTAAAGTATAATATAAATCAGCATTTTTTTTTACTATCTCTTATGTGAGGTATACGAAGAGATAGTATTATAATCATCAAATAATCATTAAAAAAATCAAATTCGAGATTTTGATGAATTTCGCCATTTCAAACTTCTCGGAGTCTCAAAAACACGTTCTTAGAATTGCATCTATTTATCTGTGACTACGGTAATTCAAAAACACTTTGATCTAGAAAAAATAAATGTCTATATATGGTCTTTACACTAAATTTGTAGAGTATCAAATTTTGAATGAAAATCTTTCAGAAGAAGTATGTCTATCTGTCTGAGAGAGAATTAGCTCGATAATTACAAAACATAACTAAGCAGATAGATAAAATTTTGTAAAGTTTTAGAATTTAAAATGTAGATTGTAAAAATTCTGAACCTCAACGGGTTGACCGTCTGTCGGTCTGTATTTTCTCATGCACATGAACACGATAAAGCAACAACTTAGATAAAATTTGGAAAGTAAACATATTACTAAAAGGGTAATTATGTGTCCAATTTTAGTTTGAACCGGATAACAACAACAACAACAAAAAGCGTTCAAAATATATACTTGTTTTTTTTCGTACACCAACTCGCTCATTTAATGAAAATCTGGAAATAAAAATTTGAGTGCTCTTGGCATTTCCAGACTTGCTCGGGATCCACAATTTTTATATTCATATGGAGAGGGAAACACCTTTATTATGGAGTATGTGATAAGGTTTTGGGGTGACCAATCTCGCTAATATATTTAGTTTTTATGCATCAGAATACTAAAATATTAGTCAAATTATGCCGATTGACAGTTTTAGATGGGCATTTTAGCTCTTAGATCACACTTTTGGTTTTTTCTTACTATCAAAAATACCAGTTACTGATGCGCTATTTTACATGAAACTAATATGTATTTATTTCCTGCAGTTCTTTTTAATGTTACATCATCAATAATTTTTTTCTTTATGTCAATCATGTAGCATCAATTATACACAATCTGTTCGTTTATCTGAAATGTGAATCAAATAATAGTAACAAAACAGAGCACACAACGAATCATATTTTGTAACTCTTGGTTCATGTTATTATTGTAGTGAATGAGTGAGTGAGTCCGGGCAAGTATATAATGTAAGGGTCAGATTTTGCCATGCGGCGCCAATTACTGTTGGAAATGAATGTGCCTTTATATCGCATTCTTGGAGTTCTGAAGCAAGTCTGTGAACTAGATTTTGTCGCTCTGCGCCAATTTCTGGAACAGGGTGTACCTTTATATTACTTTCTTGGAACTCTGAAATGAGTCGGGATCACCGTGGATTAATTTTAACGTTTTGGATCCAGACAAAACACGATTCCACTAACAGCTCGCTCACATTTGGGTCATGCGCACGTTATATCCGATGCCAGGAGATAAACCTTGCCCCACTGGTATGGCATGAAATCGTGGATAGAGGGTACCAACCTAGGAAAGTCTTCCTTCATTCTATAGGGGTTCAAGATTTCAGGCTCCATCCCACAGTTTTTCCCTTGTAGTTTCAAAACAGGAAATTGATAACTTTACTAAACTAACTTTCAAATGATCCAATGCATTCACATGAATGCAGTTATTTTTCTATTTTACATTACAAAATTCGCCTTATAATTCAGAATCTTATAGTTTGCTTTACAGATTATTCTATTTACATTTTATTTATTATTATCATCACTTTATCAGTAATTTTAAGGAACTCACTATCTAAACCATTGATTTCCGTCTGAGATAATACTCCCGCTAAGTGTAATGATTTTTTAAAGTTCCTTTATCAAATTTTTATATCTTTTTGTGTTAAAAATGTTTTTAATATTTATTGAACACATTATCGATCATGTGAATAAATTTTCCCCTTTTAATACAAAATGTTATTATTCTCAGTACTATAAGTATCAGTAAGTGGGACACAATAGAATAAATTTCCAGGTAATTTTACATATAAAAGGAAGCATCAAGTGCAATTTATTAGAAATGCTGAACTTATCAAAATAATATCTCCAATTTTAGAGATATGACTGTTTCAATAAAAAAAGCAGGCAATAAATGAACTAAATGAATGTAATATCCTTATTTGAATTTACCATACAATCAACCTATACACATACATAAGTAATTTATTTATCTGAATATTAATATTTCTTCAGTAAATGAAGTCATTATTTTTTGTTGAAATATTATTTTTTGTTCAAGATTAAAATCTCAGCTCAAAAAAGGTCATAATAATGACTGTTTTTTTAAAAATATAAATTGAAATAAGGAGCTTAAAAAAAACCGAGCCTGTTTAATATTTGAGATTTCAATATATCAGATTTCGTAATTTAAAAAAAATTAAAATTAAAATTAAAAATTTTGGGGTTAATGAACAACTTAAATTAGTTACTGGTTCTGTCAATGGTTGCTAAAATTTTCAATTAAATGCTTTTCGTAGCTTTTCTTAAAGACTTCCTCAATAAGGCATTTTTTAATTTCAAATTTTGATACGCATGTAACAAATTATTTTAATATCTTAACACCATTCTGTTAATTGTGCTACCCATCCCCCTAAAACTTCTTTTAAAGTCTGCCATCTTATCAAAAATTTGAACTTTAATTTGGAACAGCACAGATAAAATTTAAAAAATACAACAGTTTTCTTGTTAAAACTATTTAAAATTGGGCACAATCCAAAACTTCAACATCGCTCACTAATGAAGTTAAATCTTAATTGTATGTACAGTAAAATTTCAAAAAAATTATTAAATTATTATTATTATATTTATAAATAAATTTTAATAAAAATTTAGTAAAATTTATTATTCTGAGAAATCTACTTACCATGGAAAAATAAGCCATATATCCATTTTGCCCCATCCTCCAAGTGCGTTTTTCAGATTTTTAAAAAAAATTATTATTGCTTAATTTCTTCGTTGCTTACATTTCACTTCGCCGTTGGTTAACTCAGAAAAATTGTATGATAATAATGGTAAACACATTTTTCAATATAGAATGAACCCTTATTCAAGTCAAGGTAAATTCATAATTTTAATCACAAATATCTCCTCCAATTTGACAGATAACTCCAAGAAATTTTTTCCTGCGGTTTTATTATGATTTAGCGCACATTTTTCAAAGTGAACTTTTCGGCTGATCATTATAATTTGAGTCATTTTTTTAAACTTCTTTATGTCGTTACTAAGAGCGTTTAATCTAAATAAATTCACCATAGTCACTTTACTACAGGTACAAGTTACTTCCCTGTCTATACAAGACGACGTTTTGAATTTAAATGGCTTAAAAGGACTTTACCGATCATCCTGTATACGATTTAGACCATGGGAATTTCATTTATAAAGATTGGGAAACAAATGACGTCTTCACCTCCATACTAATTAGCGACGCAGTAAACTGAATATGAAAAGTAAAATAGGCATAGAAACTAAATAAAGGAGCATTTAAGGTCATCGACAAAAATTTAATATGCATTTTAACGTAGAAATATATTTTGAGCAGTTACATTTCATTTTGAATTTGTCACCAACATTTTACTTATTTGCGATTAACTTGCTGATTTAACGATTCATAATTTATTTTTTTATAGTTTCTCTTCTTTCATTTCGGAATTTAGTTTATAAAATATATTCAGAATATTTTCCTTGTGTAGGCCATGATAATTCAAAATTAATGCTATCATTGTTGATTGACTCTTGCGCTATACAAATCAGTAAATTTTGCATTAAATTTTATCGATATTATTTTTATGAGATATGACGAATATGAAAGTCTTCGCTATGTGTATTTGAATTTTTCTGTCTATTACGGCTTTCGACCAAGTGTTTGTAATTTACCCGCATATACGTTTTGATTGGTAGGGTTTCTCTACTTTGGATATCTTGATCATCAATAATGGAAAAAAAAAAGTCAGTATGAAAATATTTGTAACAAAAACGAGATATGCTGTTGTAAATTATGAAACGTATTGTTGTAAAAGCTTAAAAAACTTTATAAAAATTGATAAAAAATTGAAAATATTATATGTCAAAAAATTAATATTATTGAAAAGATAATTTTTTAAATCTTAAGATGTTGTAAAAATCATTTTTGTACTACAATATTTTCAGAAGTTATGGTGGAAAAACTGCAAAATTTTGCTTACATTTTAATTAATCAAATTTCTCATTCAAATTTGAAAAAAAAAAAAAAATCTGTTCCAAAATGCCCGTTCCTACCCTTTAAAGTATATATGTGTCAAGTTCGATAACTCTATATCAAGCTGTGGGGTCTATACAGTGCGAACACATACAGATTCATTCATCTTTATTATTAGTAGAAACTGACTGAAATTACGCAATTCATAGATTTTTTACAATACAAAAATTCCTCATAATGTATTAAATTCTCAAGTAGATTTTCTGATGAATTGAATGAGCAATGCTTTCCCAAAACAGAAATTATCATCTAATGAGATAGCAAACAAAACTGAACAGCCAAGAGATTAAATAAATATTAAATAGATTTTGCCTTTTAGTTTTCGGTTCAAAAACATAAACGACTTGTTGGTCTCATAAATATTTTTATCTATCATTCATTAGCGCTTTTGTACAGTTTTATTGAACTCATTAAGAGGTGTAAATAGGAAACACTCCCAATCTTCGATTCTCCGACAAATCAACAGCTATAAAAGTCCTCAAATTAAAAAAAATCAACAAAAACCTGTGATATATGGAGGCAGCTCGAAACATCGTGTTACTGTGTGTCTCTCACAAATTGTAAAGAGCTGGTTAAGCAGTGACTCGCTGTTACGTGCAATTCTGTCATCCATATCGACCGAAGTGAACGGAACTGTAACAGAGTTCGTGCGCTTGTTGAGCACGCGACAAGAATTTATAAGAGGGATAAAAAGCAATCATTTTCACTTTGTGTTGTTTAGGTAGGTGCAGTCAGTGAGCCTCATTTGCAAAGAAGTAGCTGTATTTTAATGGCGATTCTTAATTAAAGCACCACGCGTCTCTATAATGTGTTGATTTGCAATATGGGTGTTCCCTGAATCAGTTATTTATGAACCACGTTTTTAACCAGACGGCTTGCATCGATGTAAAAACTAACAATGAACAGAAGGATTTCGATAAACTTCGAGACGTTAAGGAAAGCTTAAAGGGACAGTGGACTTTGAAATAAGCAAAAATGTACGAAAATATAAATTTTCTTCTTATTGTTTCATTAGCAAAATATATGTTTATATTCAAGTATAATAGCATTTTAAAATGTATTGTTCAATAAAATGAATATTTGAAGGGCCTGGAAAAAACATTTTGATGACTTTCCTCAAATCGATATTCTAATAAGATTTAAATATCTTTGAAATGTTTCAAGAGTTTTAATTTCTGTAAAAATTGAGTAAAATTGATAACGGAGATTTCGGTTAAAAATTAGCAGAAAACTTGGTATGCATTTTATGTTTGGTGGGCTTTCTTAGATAGCTACAAGTCATTTTGGTTCAGAAAAACATAAAATTCTACTGAAAATTCAGGGCTTGAGCATAAAGATATTTTCAAAAAATTAACTTTTAACTGGAGTTATAAAATCATAAGCTGTTTTGTTCCAAATAAATATATATGGAGTAATAAGGGAGGGGGAAATAGAAAGAAATTAAAAATTAAATCTTCTGGAATATTTTGAAATTTTTAAAAATAATTACATTTTATTAATTAATTTTATTTTTTTAATTTTTATTAATTTTATTTATTTTAAAATACTTTATTATATTTTAAAATGCTTTATTTCGTTCGTATCATTAAATTCACAAAAGTGCTTAACAGAGTCCATCTTTCCTTTAAGTGGTTTGTTTATTCTAGTCGAAAATCGATTTACTATTGATGGACCAAATTATCACACTATTGAGTGATTTCGATAAAATTGTACAAAATTAATATTTAAACTGTTAGTGTTTAAGAACAGTATATTATTTTTAGTAAAATTATGTGCTTTTATGTCGTTTCGATTTACCTTTTTCACTATTTTATTACTACTATATTATCTTTCGTACCTTTGGTTACACTTTTTGTAATTTCTCTTATTTGGTAGACGTTGTTCACATGTCAAGATCAATTGAATAATCTGACATTATGCACCGATTCATCACTATTTGGTTTTTATTAATTAATTTTGAATACTTGAATAATTGAGAAATAAAATAACTATATGCTTTTTTTTCTTACTTTAAGAAAGAAAGATTCTAGCAAAATAATTTCAATTAAAATCATTTAATTAAATTAATAATAATTCAAAATTAAGCGCAGAATTGAATTTTTTTCTGTAATCCTTGCATTAATTCATATATATATATATATATATATATATATATATATATATATATATATATATATATATATATATATATATATATATATAATAAATTT
>JAPMOR010029290.1:1141250-1184861 GCA_026543865.1 Argiope aurantia
ATACCTAGGATATATTATATAATATATATTCGTATAATAATAGATTCGCGACACATACCGAATGCATGGTATTAACTCCTCCATTTCCAATCTATAGAAAATAGAAAAATATAAATTTTATTTTGAAAATTGAAATGAGTGTCAAAACTGAAATAACTGAAGAAAATTTCTCCGCCATCCCATATTATCTATTGAGATAAAGGTTTATGCTTTGAAACGATGGAGGGATGAATGTCGAAAATACGATACTCTTTCGGGATCGCCATGGATATGATGCATGCTAATCCAACTCGAGATTCAAACCTTCTCCCGATGTTGCAGCACGACAGCTTGGTCAGAGGGTCGTTTTTCAAGTTATGAGGTCCATGACAAAATAACTTTCGTATTGTTTTAAAACAGAATGTATGTCAGTACTTAACAAGAAAGAAACTACGAAATTTTTCCCAACCAGTAACGAATATTCCTAATTTTTTTGCTCAGATCTATTGCCAAAGTCATGCCGCATTAAAAAAAACAGACATGAAAGAAAACTAAAAACAAATATATTCATCACTGGTTCTGACAAATTCAGTTTTCTTGCTCTTGTAAAACCTAGGAAATTGAGATTAGTGTAGTTGTTTGTTAAGCAATTATTAATCTTTCATGTCAGATTCGCTCATTATACTATAGCAGGATAGATATAGAAGAATGTTTAATGACTTTATGGTAAATTATTAGACAAAACGTGATAATATTATGAATTCTAATTAATTTTTATAACGAACTATTACTCTCATTTATTTCTGTAATGAGCTGTTTCTCTATATCATCAATATAATGAGAGTAGAATGAAAAGATAAGACTATATTCAGCTGCCTTGTAATAAACACTTCTTCATGGAATATCGATAGGTGTGAACACATATTCACAGTATAAAAATAAACAATGAATTAATTATTATTCCATTTTCCACTGATCCACATCAAAAAACAAAATGAATTAATAACTCATATGAATCAGAATGTTACTGCATTTTCAAATAATTAGTATGGAGGTGACATAATATTTTTTTTTTCTTTTTCTTTACTCTCGCCCGATGAAGACAGGTGATGATCGTCTGGGTGTTTTTAGAACTTCGGATGGTTTCATTTATCCTGGATGTTTTTAGAATTTCTAATGATTTGGTTTGCAGAATGTAAAAAGCAACCAGCCTCCGTAATCTCGTTTTCCAGCTAATCTCAAATCTTATTGCTCGTCCAAAATGTTTAAAAATTTGTTTAAAGTCTGAATTCTATCTGTACAATTAATTTTCTTTTAATGGAGATCTATTTCCTTTATCATTCTTAAGTGCCTCACTCCGATCCATATTAATGTTAGATCTTCTTTTTAGTGAAGTTCTCAAGTGTATCTGTTAAGTAACTATCAAGTGCTTTCTTGTTAAATAACATAGCAATAAATAATTTCTATCGGTAAGAAATTGTGAGCGTCGTCTACTTTTCAGTCTTTGAACCCATGTGACTCAGGATAATTTACAGTCATGTGATAGATGGCATTGTGACTCACCAATTTTATTTCGACATTCACTTCACATATTGCAAGAAGAAAAACATAAAAAAGCACTCAATTAGAGAATAGATGGTATGCTTTGACTCTGTTAGCTATCAAATTGTAATTTCGCACGAACTGAACTTCATTGAGATAGAGGGATTTTAACATTAATTCATTTGAATTTTCATTTAAAAAAAGATCTTTATAATCATTTTTAATTTCTATTTTATTTACTTTTGACATATTTGATCAAATGAATATCGCAGAAGCATTTATTTCAATTCAAAACATTGCATTATTTTATTTATTTATCGGAAATTTATTAGTTTTCATTATCGATTAGCAAGAGTATATAAGGCCTAGATTCGTTAAAAGTAAGCATTTTTTTATTCTTTGTTTTAAAACCGAACCAGAAATTGAATGTCAGCAACCTGTTTAAAATGAACAATGATTCTTTACTCGCAGATAATTACTTCAAGAAAGGCATCTTAATAATTTGATTTTGTAGCTTTACGATAGCCAAAGTAAAATCTCTGAATTTTTTGTGTCATGAAATAAAGAAAATCATTTCATCATCTGTTTTTTTACAGAGAACTCAAATCTTATACTGCGTACTCAATGAAACAAAAGAAGATGTTAATTTCAGGGTCTGATCTGTTTCTCTTGGGAGTATAAAAAAGTAGTTCTATTCGTAATTCCTTATTGATTCTTTCTTTAGAATGTAGATCTTCACTTCAATTAAATCTGTCTAAGAAATTTGAGCATTTCATTTTTACTTTACTTCAAGCATTATTTGCCTGCCTAAATTGGACACAATAGTATCATAGTAGAATCTTTAGGTTAGGTATTGAAAAGTCGAGAATTCGAGAAACGGTTATCTTTAATGATTAGACAGGCATGTAGCCTGATGCACGCTAAATTTCTAGTGATTCCTAGTGGCTTAGATTTTCTAGTGATTCCAATACTTTAAATTTCTAGTTATTCCTAGTGGCTTAGATTTAGTATTCATCATCTTAACACGTTTCGAAATAGCAATGTTAGTTTTTTGATGGCCTTTTAATAGGACAATAACGTAAAATAACCAAAATGTTTCAAGGCATTTATTTAACAAATAAAATGTTATCCTGGTATGTGCTAAATTTCTAGTGACACCAATGTTCAACTTAAATTTAATATCCATCCTATGAAAATAGTTTGAAATAGCAAGAATCATTTTTAAAGAACCTTGTGTAGCGTCAAACAGAACTTTATTTAACAAATAAAATGTTAGCCTGGTACTTGCTAAATTTCTTGTAACACCCATGTTCTCATGCTGGTACTCGGATTAGATTAGTATTCATTATTTAAACACAAGGCTCAAAACAACAAGGGCCGTTTCTAAACGCCCTTATGTGGCATCAAACGGGACATTTATCCTACAAATCATACAAATTTAATACTTTGTTCATGGCATCTTAGCTTTTTAGGCTCATAAACATTCAGATTTCGCATCTCTGTCCTCATAATGTAGATAAATAAAAAAAAATAATCATCGGGTTTCGCTCATTATATTTCAAAAAACCCCTAATGAAAATAAGCAATACTTCATGAAATGCCGAAATCTTTCATTTTTGTTTATTTGAATAGTTACAAAGATTTAATATATATCCATCTCGTTACAAAAAATACCAGAAATCTTAGAACATGGCATAGTTCGTGCTTGTAAAACAGACTAATACAATTCTTCAGCTCATTCAATCTAACTGCCTATAGCGGCTCATACACAGAGCTTTAAGTAAATCCCGAAAGGAAAAATCTCAAGACATGAGATCTGCAGACTTTAGGAACCACTTGTAAAAAACTTAGAGCACTTCATGTGAGCTTCTTGCATCAGCGTCCCATGATGTAATAAGCCTCTTCTTTTAATTTATTACTTCATGAAAGAATGCAAATCTAAGGCATCGTGGTTCATGAGTATGAACAAAAGTAAGGAAATAAAAATTTCACACCTGTTCTTCTCCTATTAAATAGCATCGAAAAGTGTAATTTTTAATTGCATCTATTAATATTTTCAAAGTTAGGTCATTTCCAAATCCACGATTTTTTTTAAAATTTTTTTTCCTTGAAAAATTGTCTTTGAAATGCCAGAATATGGATTTTTGATTTTGCAATTTTAGGGGGATACGGTTCAATTCATTATTCATTCAAATTGATTTATGCTTTAAAAAATTATTTTTGGATTTAAAAATGAAAATTAGATAATTATTGTACAATATGCTCCAAGAGAAACGTGAAGAATGACTGTGAGAGAAATAAAGTCTGTAAAAAGCTTCTTTAAATTAAAAATTAGTAAATTCTGAGAGACTATATAGTATAAAAAAAAGCACCAATGGAAGTTCCACCTCCATTTTGTTATAGACTATATCTATAAGTTCAAAAATATCCATTAAACGTTTATGCTTCAAAGAGAATAAGCCTTTTAAATTTTCTTCTTATTTTAAGCAGATTTTTTCCTGTGCAATGTAGAAAAAATATCTTTTCCCCCAGTCTTTCTTTTTAAAACGATTCACATGACTTTCAAAGAGACTAATAGCCATCGCATCCTTTTACAAAAATCTAATTCTGTCACAAATTTCCACCATGCACCAGCCTTTCCAGATTCACCGACCGTAATCCAATTTCCTTGATGCATCTTTCTTCTTGCGCAACTGTGCCAGCACCAAAATCACTGCAGGCGGTACTTAAAAGTTCATCATCAGTTCATCTCTAACTCCGATGAGCAGAATTTTCCGGTGCACATATCTCTCCAATGATAAAGCAATCAAATCCGGGAAACCTAATGCCGAGCGAGAAGCGCAAAAGGATATTGGGCGGAGACCAACTCACTACAATGAGTCAACGTGGATCTGATAGAGTCATCATCGTCTCCCCTGTCCCTCGAGGCCCCACCCCTTCTTCATCTACCAGATGGAATTCATGCTCCACTGACCAACCATAGGACCTCGGGGACAGGTGATCTCGGTATTAATTCACTACGTGCCTCACCTGAGAAGACGCATAAAAGCAGCGGGAGCTACTGCAATCAGGTAAATTGTCCACGTTGAGATGGATGGACGGAAAAAGGTACTTCAGTCGAGAAATTTCGGGGCATTTAAATCAATATTCAGTTTAAAAGCCTGATTAAAGGTAGCAACAAATATTCACCTTTTCGTTGCTTCTTTTCTTTGTATATTCGTTATAACATTTTAGAGTGGAAATTTGAAAATGCCGCTAGAAGTTATTTTAATGCTGCATTTCCTTTTTTTCCCTGTCTGCTGCTTTTTTTTTTTTGCCATTTTTCAGTGGCCTTTGTGTATATCCAAAGGTATATTAATATAAAATTATATAAAATTGCTAATTGAACGTGTAATTATTTACTAGCTCTCTGGTAACGCGAAAGGAAGGTATCTGAACTTAGCTTCAGGTGTAGTTTGGAAGAAACAAATTATACTCATTAAAAAAATTTATTAAGTTTAAGCAATACGATAATGCAAATAGCATCAGAAAGCAAGAAAATAATATCTGTATCAAGAAGTATGAAGGGTATGTAAATACTAGGAAGAAAATTAATGATTTCTTACCAATAACTGTGGATTAAAAGCAACTGGTGTTAGGTCCTTATAAAGGGCCGCGGCTGGACTGAGGCTAGGTGAGTGAGTGATTAATCCGAAAGAAAAGCTTAGATTTTTTTTTTTAACTACTTAAGTTTTAACTTATAAGTCTACTTAAGTGTCTTATAAGCACACCTTTGAAATATTTAAGTGTTCATTATTACATTGCCCGATTATAATATATTTTCGTAGCAACCCCTTTGCAATTTTAGCATATGTGATTCAATTCCCCTCAAAATATAGATGTAGAATAACGAAATTTCATTTAAGCTAGTCTAAAATTCATAAATAAAGGCTTTTAGTAGTATATGAGAGTGAGATATAAACCATTGATGCTGATTTAATGTATTAAGCGTCCTTTGTATCTGTACAATATATGCTAACCGGCGTCCTGGCATAGGGGTAGCGCTTCCCCGTGATTTGGGCGTCCCGGTTCGGGCATGGTTATTCTTCTTCTGTGTTCTATCTGTGTGCATATTCCCCCCCCCCCCTGTAAAAAGGGATTGTGTAGGCGAATGTGTCGCATGAAATAGCTAAGTCGTACTCTTGGCCCTAGTTGGCGTTACTGAAAAAGCAAGAGACGCTCACGCGACTTAAATCGTTGACAGATAACTGTCAGCGGCTTGCAAAGCGCTATAAGTCACAATAACAACAATATAATATGCGAGAAAACTATTTGTATTAATTTGAATGTTGCGATTTGCATTCTTAAATCTCGTGGTAAAAAAGTCATTTTTTTTTTATATGGAGGCTTTCGATGTGTTGGTAATAAATCACAAAATTTTAAATAATAAAGGCCCTAATTTTTCTAAACGCACTGTTACAATTTATTCGCAAGCAGTATTCTGTTTTGTCAGGCAGACTTTTTAAAAAACTTTCTAAGCGAAAAAGTTTAACTGAAAATAAAATGAAATATATTATTATTTACTAAGTACTGGTTAAAAAATCAGTAAAAAGAAGAAATGTTTTTAGGAATAAAAAGAAATTTAAAATGTATTTAAAGATTAAAAAATATGCACGTAAATAGCAAATAAAGGAATAATATCAAGCAAAATAATAAGAGCATTTGAAAATAAGAAACAAAAGCAATTTAGCAATAATGAATTAATCTTTAATTTCATTGTATTCATTTGTATCATTCAGTACGATCTCCAGGAATAAAAGGAACTGGGGATACTTTGTATTCAACGACATTTAATATGCTTAATATGAAGTAGGAGGAAATAATTGTTTCAATTTAAATACAAATTTAAAAAAATGAATCACAGCGACATATTGCTTATTATGTCACGGTTATCTAATAAAAACTTATTAAACAAGCGATCCTGTATTGAAACTAGAATGAAAAGTTAATAAAATAGTGTCATAGAACGCTCTTTCAAATTACAATTTTTTTTTCTTAATGGAAGCTGTTTATAGCTAATGTTACCTCTGAACGTGTTCGCATGGAAATACGTTTATTTTATTATTAATGGCTTTGCGCTGCGTACGTGCTTGACTCGTGTTTTTCTCCAACCGTCTTTGAAATGAAGATTTATTGTCTCAGGGAAGCAAGCATGCACCGTCTTTCTCTCGCTCTTTTGCGTCATTTTTCTTTCTTTCACATTAAAAATAAACAACCAAACTTTCTCCGTTCTTTTAGGAAAAAGGAAAATTCTCCATGCCTTTCTCAGGAGAGTAGTTCTGTGATAATATTAGATAAAGTGTTTCTCACGTTTCTTCGTCATATGAATCGTTCTGAAGCTGCGAGGGTGAGCACGGAATGGTGTCAGAAGGCAGAATTTAAAATACTGCGTTATTTTTCTACTGATTTGTTCTTAATAAAAACCACAAAATTCCAGATCAGATATATTCTTTTCAAGAAAGCCAAGGAAAAGTATCAATGCTTATAAATGATCAGTCATATTTAAATATGAATATTTTCGTAATACATTCTTATTTAAGATTAAGACTAATGAAAGTAAAATATTAAGTTAAGTGAAATTAAGTTTATCTTAAGATAATATTTTGATGAAACATGTAATTAGAATTTTTTATTGTCTAAATGGATCGAATTGTTTAACGAAGGTTAAACCATATTTTACAAATAAAATTATGTAAAATTGAAAAAGACATTGCAAAATAAGAATAAACATCAGAAATTTTTCGTAGAATTTCCAAGAGATTTAAAAATAAATTAAGAAAATTAATTGCATAATATTTAAACGAAAAAGGAATCACAAAAGAAAATTATAAGCTGATGGAATCCTATTTTTTATACATTACTATACCAAGTTTTAAAAATAATATATTTTAATATTTTTCAATGAAAATAAAATTATAAGAAATTACGAAAAAGTGATCTCGTAGTGCTACATATTTTTATTTTAAAGGAGGTATTTACTAATTATTTGCAAAAAAAAATATTTTTGAATATAATCACAGTTTTCGAGTTTAAATAACAATATTTCAAAGAAACGAGCAAAAACTTCGAGAGGAAATAAATTTAAATACAAACCAAACTTGAAATACATTATAACAATTGCCATTGTAGTGAGCTAGAGCAGGATTCCTTTGCTTTGATTACGACGCTAAGTGGAATCAAGTAAATAAAAATTCTTGGGGCATGGAATCGTTTTTCCAACTATTTGCAATTTTAAGGCAAAAATGATAAATAAGATCGTTTTAACTTGTGGGTAGAATTTATTGAAATTTGTTGTATAGATATTTTAAATTTATTTAAAAGCTTTGGATATCTTCAATTTCGATTATCTGTACATCTAAAAAGATGATTATTGTGTATTATTTAGAAACATTACAATTGAAATAAAAAGAAAGACTAATTTAGAAATTATTTTTATTAGTTTTTTTTTAAATAATGTACATAATTTTCTTTCAAAATATAAATAAATCTTTAATAATAGATTAGGTATCATTTGTTAGATTTAATTGTTTAATTTTCACGAAGCTCCATTTCAGTTCCATTTAGAAACTCTACATTCTATGGACGATACGCGGAGGTTAAGCGGTAGGCTCGAATCCGAAGATTCTTAGTTCTCAGACATTATTATTGCTAAAAGCGACATTATAAAGTTTAATTACCTACTGAAGCAATATATTTTATATTTACGAAAGTTAATGGGGAAAACGAGCGTCATTATTTTTTGGAATTAAAGTGATTTGATTTATTCATACGATTAAAATTAGACCTAGAGCTAATAGATGAGGATGAAATAGAAATAATAACATTTTCGAATAATTTTCGAACTCAGACCAGATAATGATGAGAAAAAGGTTTTTGCTACCATTAATTTTCGATGTTCCATGTTACACTATTGTGATGAAATTTGGATGAAATCATGAATCGAATGAAATTAAATTACTTATATAGTCATGTTTGAAGGAAAATTAAAAATGGAAACTGATATCCTGTCAATCAGAAATAATGGCCCTTAAAATAGACTGTTTCAGTTCCTTTTAACATATTTAGCAAACTATATTTATTTTGGATGTTTTAAAAGAGAATCGTTTCTATCCTTGCCACAATTTTTAAGATTACAGACCTAGTATTCAACCGCCTCGAGAAGAGAAAAATCCTAAGGGTTACGTGATACAGCACGTATAGCCCACATTTTTAGTGCTATACGTATAGCATGAATTGCACTGTATTTGTAGGTATGTAAGAAATATTTACAGGTACATCTTCTAAACAGGAAAAATTAGCTTCTAATTGCAGAATTTTTAAAATTGCTACTCATGTGCAAATGTTACAGACATGCTCAAATCTGAGCTATATTAATAATTATAATAAATATTGCCATTCAGCAAAAGTGTTCAAGTACGCTGAATGATCAATCGCAGCAGATTTAGCACACAGGCACTGTCTGCGAAAAACAGCTCTCATTACGCTGACCCCTCCTGGAAGAGGTGAGACACATCATCGGCGATGGAACCGTTAAGCAGGCAGCACCAACATTACTGCATTCTCAAGCAATAATGGCAATTTTTTCCTTTCATAGATAAGAGCTAGTGGTAAACGAGGAAGCATATATAAGCCTTCAGAAATCGTGGGTTATTCACCTCAAAAGTTGAATAGGTGAATAAGAATAGGTATATATAATTAAACAAACTAGAAGGTAACAAATTTCTAAGTAGTCATTAAGAAATAACAAGGTTTCAATTTTCAGTGCATAGATGGCAGAATAAAATATTTTGCCATCTATGAATGTCTAGAATTAAAAACTTTTCCCCAACTGTTTGAATGATATTTCCGGATAACCGAAGAATAACAATCTACAAAATAAATAAATAAAAACTTTCTACTACAAACTGAGTTTAGTTCATCATTAAATTTAGTGTGCGGCTATCTTCTCGACCAGCTCTTCCTTATGAATATTTAATATACAAAATATGGGTAAGTGGCACGAGAAGTGTGAGCGATTTTCTCAAGAATCGTTTTCAGAAATAATGGCCAACCAAATTGCAGTTGATGTCCGTGTGATAAATGTAGCCCATCAACGTGAGGGGAAACTAAACATCTGCTGTTCCCCAGCTCCCCTTGCCATACTTCATAAAAACGAGTGTCTTTTACACCGATCTTGACGCAATAGTATGAGACTAAAATCGAAATTACTGCCTGTTTTTAAAAGCGTTTTTTCTTTCTTCTTCTTTTTTTCTTTTAAAGTAACGAAGTGTTAGTGCAGGGATTTTCTATAATCAGATTTTTTTTGCTTGTTTTTAAATAATCAAAATCAATAAATGGTGAAGTAATTTTTGCGAAAATTATGTTTGCAATTTATGGAAAAAAAGTACATTTGCTGGTTAAAAATTTTTGTTTAAATCATGAATTTATTCTCAGAAGAGTAACTGAAATGATAGGGCTGTGTTATCACAAAAATTGAAAAATTATTCAGCGCGTTGTCAAAATATTCTAATTGTGATGTGGAATTGTTTGAAAACAATAGATAATTAAAAATTATTAATTGGATATATGTTCTAAAAAATCAGTGCGAATTTTAATCAGAAAAGTGGCTAGAAATTTGTTATATCAATGTGATACACAATTGCAGTTATAGGTATTTTTAAACTACTTTTGTTTATAACATTCCCTACGGAGTCTATTTTCTTCGAACTACTATTTTAAAACAATTTTACTTAAAAAATAGTATATAATAAAAATTTTATATAAAAAAGTTTTTAACATACTTTTATTAACGTAATAAAAAGTATTTTATATTAACTGTGTTTCACTGCTTAATTTATAATTCAGTAGCATAAATATTATGCAACCATGAAACCAGTTTTTAAAAAAAATTGCTACCCATTGGAGCCATCGGAATCAAAATCAAAATTTGATGAAATTAATCTGTTAACTAATGATTAAGTTTGAATATTATTAATACATTGTATTGCCATGAATAATACGCAAATGTACAAAGCTTCAAAACTCTAGCACATCTGGAGTTAGTGATAAATTTATTACAAAATGTATAAAACAGAACATTTCGAGTTAATTTGCATTCAGTAAAATATTATAAATACATATTATTGATATATTCTTTCAAGCTTTGAACAACATTTTATTGCTTGAAATATTGTTTTAAATTTTGCTAATTATAATTAAAACATTTGGAACAGCAACAATAACAACAACAAAAGACTTTTTAAATTGCATTTTCGGACTACAAATTCAAATGAAATTTATTATAATAAAGAAATATACTTGTGCTTAATTATTAAATTAAAACATTTTATAGAATGCAATTCATGGTTTTTACGTAAAAAGCATTATTTTTTTTTATTACAGTTCTTGGCAATATAAACATTCAAGAAACATTTCACAGATTTTATTATTAGATTTTTTCTAAATAATACATTTTTTTCGGATAGTTCGTTTACAAAAATGAAATTTTATTTTAAAATGCGTGTTTTTTACAGTTAAGACCTCTTTTCTAAAACTTATGTACTAATTAAGCAAATGAAATAATGCTGATTACTTAGTCATCATATTAGTAGCTCTAAAAATTAATTTGTCTTCTTTTGTTACTTGTAATGACTAAGTATTAAAATATCCATTAATATTTAGTTACCTTTCTACAAGTTGATCGTGAGATCAATTATTCTCGGGTAAATATTAAGACATCCATCACTGATTAGTTACCATCCTATTAGTTGGTCTGAAAATCGATGCCCCCCTCTTTTACTAGTATTCTTTCCCATTCGAAATCAGCACATCTCTCGAGTTTCGACGCAGGCGACCTCTGGGTCAGGCGAGGACAGGCCCTCATGCTGCGTGTTTCAATAACAGGCACCATTCACATCACGTGACCGTCTGGGACCCATCGATAAAATAGCTCATTTACATACCATCACGTGCCTAGAATTCAACCGAAAACTCAATTTTTTACCAGGCCGCCTCAAAAAGTCATGATTCACAGCTACTTCTCTTCAAAGCACAAAGCCATTTCTCGAAGAAATTAATAACATCTGAGAACACTAAAGTGTAAATAGAAAAATATTTCCGTATATGACGACTTTCATTTTCATATTTGCTATTTGGATTTTAATGCCTTCCTTAAATCTATAATTATGTGAAAAATAGAAGTTAAGTCAGTAATGTTTTTATTTTTTTCACAATTAAATTCATTATTAATAACTAAGACAATCGATAAAAATTTTAACACATCACAATAAAACACTATAATAAACTATGTTGAACTACTCAAACCATGATTCATATTTCGACTCGAACGATGGAATAGAATTTCAGGTCTTCTGTTCGATATATCGTCAATGTTATATCAAAATGGCATACTTCAAAAGTCACACATATCAAAATGTCGTACTTCAAATAAACTAGCAAAACATATGAAATTTTGATGCAATAGCTGGAAATACTAGTGCCATATAACATTTTGTGACAGCATGTAACAATCACATATCGCGTATATCAATTTCTAGCAGATGCCTATGCAAGTATTTTTCATTAATAAAATGTTTTGGCAAATTTGACATACGACATTTGGATATAGAAGTGGTGATATTAATAAAATAACCACGAAAAAATAACTAAGAAAACATTTTCATTAAAAATAATTCTGTAAAATCAATATCTGTGTAGAAAGCTATTTTAAACTTCTTTTATTTATCGTCAAAATTCGCTTCCATTTGGTATTCTTTCACAACGAATAAATACTATCGCTGTCGCAAAAATCAAACAGTGACTGAAATCGTTCAATGTCTTTATATAAAAAGAGAAAATAATAATAAAAAATTAAGTTGTTAAACTTTTAAGTTTGACGGAAATATATGTTGACACTTAGAAATTCTAACTTCTTAAATTCTTATAAAGAGCATCATCAAAAAAATTTCAGTATGTGACTCTATATTTTGTATCCAGTTCACCAAATAAATGTATTAATGAAAACTCATTCAGGTGGTTGGGATATTTCAAAATTTGTTTCATCGAATTTCCAATAAGCTGAACTTGCTATGTAACCATTATTAAAAGCATGAATGTTCCATGCTGCCATGCACTCTATTATCGGTAATAAATACATTTGATATCATTTTTGTACATCAGCAATCAATGCTACAGTATGCTAAGGTTTTTTTTTTAATTTTCCCTCTTCTACATTTGCAATCGCAGAAATAAAAAATAAAAAAAATCTAGCATACTTATCGTTACTTTCTAGTATATGAAGTTTAGAGGAAGCATTGTAATCGTCAAAAAAATTCAGATTCGAGATTTTGACGAATCTCAACGTTTCAAACCTCTCTGCATTCGAAAAACACATTTTTGGCATTATGCCTATCTGTCCGAGAACAAGATAATTAAAAAAATGTCCATAGTTGGATGAAATTTCGCACATGGACTTACGAGCCAAACTGGTGTATTTATATCAAATTCGAATGAAATCCTTTCTCAGAAAGTCTACCTGTCTGCTGTTAGATTACAAGTGAACTCGATGACTATAAAATGCAAAAAGCTAGACAGATAAAATTTAGTTCATCGGGTTTAGCATCTAAAATATAGTATAAATATAGTTTTGGTCTGTGCTTTCGCCTGCATGCAAATGCAATGACATAAATTAATAAAATCTGGTATGTTGTCTTGTGACAACAACTGTAACTCCGTGTCAAATTTTGATGTCAATCGATAGACAAAACGATTTTCAAAATGCCTACTTTAGCGATCGATTCAGTAAAAATACTAAACTCATACCAAAAATGTATATTTCGTAACTATTTTTCACTAATGCCATGCAAGATATTCGCGGCCTTACTCAAGGTACACAATTTTATGCGGGGGGGGGGGGGATAAAAATTGACTGGGGAGTATACTAGAAAATTTCGAAGAGACCGCTGCAGCTGGTTTTTCTGGTCGAAAAGATCACGAATTGAAACGATTAAATGAGCTCCAATCAAATTTAGAAATATGGAACAATGAAACAAACTTAATCATTAATTGAAAGAACAATTTACGTAATTTCCAAAATATTCCCTCTCAATTTAAAATATTTTTAACTTTGTAAATATATGTGATGGAAAGAATTTGCAAAATGGATTAGAAAGTATTATGGCAATTAATTATCAGTTATTATTATTCAGCTTTAAAGTTTGAACTTGAAATTATCAATGGTTTTGTGGTTTTTATCAATGTTGCTAATGGTTTCAGTGAATATAAGATTATAGAACTTATCTCTTACATACATTTTTGAGTTCACTGAGAAATGGAATTCCTGTATGACGCCTTCTTTCTTGAAGGTTTCTAAACCCTTTTTTGATTGTAGATGCTCATTTTCTTAGATACACTGAAGATGCCATGAAACATCAGAGATTTTGTTGCAAATTCGGTTAATAATATCACATATTTTGAAGGCTCGAATGATATACCCCAAATTCGGTTTCAGAATTTAAAACAATTAAGCATTGTTATGACAAGGAAATGATACAATATGTGTTTAATAATAATACTTGAAATAGCGGGGAACAAATGGATATTCTTGCTGGAGTTCCTGATAAGATTTATTCTATTTTAAAACGGAAATCAGGAAATGCATATGCAAAAATACAGTTAACTTTTAACTTCCTACAATTTTTTTACGTTTTAATTAATGCTTTTATTAAAAATGATAAATTTACTGTATTTTGATTTTATAATTATCTTTTTTTTTTTTGGCCATTTGTAAATTTGGTGTAATAAATAAAATTGGTATTCCAACTCGAAAAAAATTACTCATTTTCCTTTACTACATTAATACTTTTCAGATTAGAGCATATGCTTTTCCTTATAATATTCAAATATTTCTAATGCATTTGGGACATTTTTTTCAGAATGTGTGATATGTAAAAGATAGAAACTGGCATATCAATCATATGAATATAACTGCCAATAAAACCACTCAGGCTGCAGGTTGCTCTATATAAGAAAGTGCATATAATATAGATGGAGTCCAATTACTGCACTACTTCTTAGGCCTGGTTAAGTTAGGTTGTACACATTACCATTTGTAGTCTGTACAACTATTTTTGCCGTCACTTGGTTTATCCGTTGCCGCTATGTTGTCAGAGTTATATGTGCTCTACACAACTGCTATCAATTTATTTCATGTCTTATTTCCGCTGATGGAGTGTTGTTGGTGAGTCAATAAATCGGGTGTGCGCACATAGCCTTATATTGTGGGTTGAAATCCCAAATGGAATGATTTGAAGCAGGGCTTCTGAATTTTTTTTTTCTATATTCACTAACAGAATAATATTGTTTAAGTACAGAAATTTTTTTTAATAAATGTGATAGATGAATATAATATTAATTATTGTTAAAAGATAATTTAGTGCGATACTGATTTTTAAAAATATTAAGAGAAAGACTTCAAACCAAGATGATATTTTAACATTTAATTTCTTTTTGTTTCTAACTGATTATTTTTTCATTTCTTATTCTTTTTTCAATTTTAGGATTACATTTAAATTTCTTCCTTAAAAAAGTCGCCAGAAGCAAATATTTCAGAAGACACCATATATCAGAGAGACATCGCACTCCCTCATAGAAAAAGTAAAATGCCGCATACTCATCACCAATTGTTCGGAGTGTAGAAATCCATTTCCCACCATTTTAATCTCTTCAATACATTTCGGAGCAACTATCAACCATGTTTATTTCGTGAAAGAAAGCGAAGCGTGACGACGAAGTTACTGTCAACAAAAAGAATCCTTTTTTTCAAATGCCTCAGACCTTTAAATGATCTGCAGGAAAGTCCGTCTCGTGCAAAATGTCTTCTAACTAATAAGCCCTAATGAAAGAAACCTCTTTGAGAACATTAGCCTTCTTGTTCAGAGTGTTTTTCAATCATTTCCCCTCAGTGTCAGCTCCTCTCTTCTGTGGAAAGCAAATTAATAAAAACCTGAAAAGTGAGCCTCTCCACCGATTACTAAACATGCTCAACGATTACCTACCACAGAGGTCGGCAACGCTCGACCTTCTCAACGAGGGTCAATTAGATCTAATCAGTCTATCAGCAAGAGGAGAGGGCTCATTTCCACGTTTCCATTTTCTATCTCTATCTGTAGGTAACTCGCTCACGGAGACCTTGGCTACAGTTCATTAGTAATGCCAGTAGAGGCAGAAAAGAAATTGGCTGTTATTTCTTTAGTTGAAATTAAACTTAATTAACAAACAAATGCATTTTACAAGTCTTTTTTAAGCATTTAATTATTAGATAATTAATATGTTTTTTTCTATATTAAATGAACGAGGTTCTTTCCTCTGACCAATTCTCTTATCATTTTTTAATAATATTGAATTATTTTAAAATATAAATTATTAATTAAGCAAAAAATCGTTGAATTTATCAAATAACAATTCGAATCTATAGATATAAGTTTTTATGTTTTATTTTGGTTCTGCAGAGCAGTATGAGGAGAAATCCTCCAACCTGAGCATTTTTAATTAAACTGAATTTTGTTAACAAAGTGGGTTAATTTTGGAACTAGTTTGCTATTCTAAAACTTTAATGCCATAATTGTTTTTCATGTTTTATTATCTAATTAAATAACACCTTATCGAGAATGTGCCATCTTATTGATTCAATTAAGAATCCATAGAAAACTCCATGTATTTATATCTTATGTGTAATTTGTACATCGAGTTCTAGTGTTTTAGAGCAATTTAATATCAATATAAGAAATGATAATTTTATGTCAGTATTACATGTGCGCACGATGAAAAGAGGCTTACGAAGGCTACATTTCCAACAATACTGTTTCTCGAACTCCTTACCATATAATATTATCATTTATGTTTGCTATAACGTCAGAGTAAAGCTCCCTGATGACCAACTGTTTTATCATTGATAATATATAATTGAATTATTGTACATTATAAAATATTTTGTCTGGTTTTACTAAATTACAGATTGCTATTTTTCGGTCTAATGTCGTCTGGACATCGAGGAATGGGCAACAGCAACACAATAATATTTTTTAAACATTTATGTGTATGAAATTGCCTTATGGTACTAAAGCCAGTTTTGGGATTACGTATTTGCCCCATATCATGTATTATAACTTTATACCTTATGCTGACTAGTATATATTATATTAGTAACCATTCTGTACATTACTATTAATTTTTACGTAAGAAACTTAAATAACACACTGAATCTAAAGATTTTTTTTTCTTTTAAAAAATCTTCCTTCAGTATGTTTTTATATCCTATGTAATATAATAGTTAGCTCTTTGAAGAATTAGAGTGATTAATTCCGCTGAACATTTACATGTAGAAGGGAGGTCAAAGATCGAAGACTTGACATTATATTTGTCTTTCAAGATACTGAAACGCATTTAATCTATTTTCTGTTTTAATTTCTCCCTTAAGTTATTTCGAGTATAAAAAACGCAAACAACAAACTTTAAAGGGAAAGTGATAATCACTAATGCCATTTAGTTTTTCTTATGGGTAATATTTCTATATCCTATACATCTGTACATCTATTGCTGATAAAAATTGCAGTGTTGTTATTACAAAAATTGAATATGTTACGATAATATAAATACTTGACAACGTTCACCATGTGTAAAACAAACTTTCAGATTAATGACATTATATTTTGATTGTTTGACAAATGGAAATAAAACCATATGTGCAATTATTAGAATCTGTCCCAAGATAGAATATTTACTTAAAACCAGTTTATATAACCGTCGTTTCTCTGGATGAAAACATTTTATATCTTTTATAAATAAAAAAAGAAATATTATTTAATTTGTTTTCAGAAAATCTTCACTAAAATCTTCCTTTTGTTTCAGTATTTGTGAGCAAAATGTTAAATGCGTATAACATAAAAGATCTTACATTTCATAACTAGTCAAATTATTTGTTGACAGCTGCACGATATATATATATATATATATATATATATATATATATATATATATGTTTATATAAAATGTAACGTTTCACAAAATGCAAATAAATCATTTTTTTATATATCATTTTAAAGAGAATTTAATGCTAATTTCAATACAAAAAGCAAAATGGAAATATTTACAATACAAAAAAAGTTAAGAATCAATAATTATCGAGATACATTAGATGTTGGTGACTGCATTGAGTTATCAGTACTTAGAAGGATAGCCTTTATTTTTTATTACAGCTTCACACTAATGTTTTATTGAGCTGACAAGAGGTTTAAGCTCTTCCTTCATTATTGCATGATGCCATGAAACAATTATAGTCTCAATTAATTCTCTTTTATTTGAGGAGTGCTTCATATGTACAAGAGTTTTCAAACGGTGCCATAATTTCTCAATAATTTTGATGTTAAGACGATTTCCTGGCCATAATAATAATTCAATGCTCTTTGTACTAAACCATGCTTTCGATATTTTTGCTGTGTCACAAGTAGCTGAATCCTGCCGAAAAATAAATGATGCGTTGTTGGGAAAGAGATCACTGACAGAAGGTGTAAGTTTTGGCTCTAGAATAGTGTCAATGTATTTTCTTGCATTTAATGTCCCATAGATAACATGAAGGAGACCAATACCATCTGCTGACATGCATGACCAAGTCATAACACTAATTGAGTTCTTCATAGATGCCTGAATGCAGTCTGGAGACTCTTCGCCTATTCTATGTTCTACATAGTTTCGCCATCACTACCGAATAACAATATCTTTGTTTCATCACTCCGTATAACTTGAGATCACTAATCATCGGTCCAATTAATGCGTTCCTTTGCCCACTGTAATCTTTTTATACGCTGTTGTAAATTGAGATAAGGATTTTTTCGTTGAATTCTACATCTTATTCCAACATCTAATAATCTCCTGATTGTTCATGAACTGACATAAATGCCAGCATATAGTAAACAAAACTTTCGGACTCCAGATGTAGTCATTGATCCACCCACCTGTCTTGCAATTTCAGTATAGGAAATACCACTTTCTTGTAATACAATAATCTTAGTTCTCTTTCTAGGTGACCAATATATACTTTTATTTGATGTCATTGCTTCTTAACTAAATATTAGAAATATTTACAAAAATGCAAACTTTATATTAAAAAGTTTAACAAAATTTCTAACTTGCAATTTGATTACATAAAAAAACAGTCTTCCTTCTACAGAAAAAAGCACAATAATGACTTGTTCCAACTTTAAACATGATGTCAGCTTCTGCTAGCAATTATTAACATTTGATTGGTTCCCGGAACAAGAACAATGATTGGTCAGGGAAGTTAGAAATTACAATCCATTCATCACTGCGTTTGTTATTCAGATTAAAGTAGAAATAACATTTTTTGTATTTCAAATATTTGAATTCTGCTTTTTGTATTGAAATTAGCATTAAATTCTCTTTAAAATGATATGCAAGAGTTGGCATTTGGGGAAATGTAACATTTTCTATAAGTATACAAAGTTAAAAAACAAAACGATTTTCAAAAGTGTCCACAATTTTGACCACAACTATATATATATATATATATATATATAGTTGTCGTCGGCAAGTTATTCTTATTCTTATCGTTGGCAAGTTAATTTTAATTAGAACGGGAATATCAATTGCACCAAACGATTTTTAAATTTGGTGGCATTTTGAAAAATTTTAAACTGAACTAAATTTTTTTCAAAACCATGGAAATCTAATATTTTTTTCCTGCAAATTATTAATAGTTTCTAAAGAAAGATATAAAAAAATTAAATATTATGAGCAAAAACCTTGAGGCAAATAAAGAAGACGATTGAATACGTATATAAGGACTTCATTCAACAGAAATGATAAAATAATCTTTTTCTATACGTAGAAACATAGTTTTTACTTAATAAAAAAAGGACAATTAAATTAATTGTGATGAAACTTTCACTAAAGCCTTCCTTATGCCCCATTGTTAAAGTGAACAAAATTTGAGAAAAGTCTATTGAGTGGTTTGGATTTCTTTATTGTAGAAATTATTTTCCGTAGCTGACAAATTATTAAATGAATTATTTGACATAGTTATGACAAATTATTAGACATATCGTACATATTTTTACAAGTTGATACAGTTAAGGTGCTTGGTTGAATCAGCACAGATTGTTCAACTATAGGATATATACTGCTTTATCAGAAATATCAGATCATACGATTTTTTCTTTTATTACTCAAAAAAAGTTCTGGTCATTTTAAATATCTGTATTCAAAGGATTCAATTTTATTCTTTTGAAGCAAGAAGTGAGTTATTAGAAACGTAACTTTTAATTTCAAATTATAGTTGGGTCATGAGGATTACAACTGGTTTGAAATGTTATTCTCTAACTCTACATCCCACCAACATGCGGACGTATCAGCCAAAACACTTTTAAAATGCACCTGACCCTATTACTGTGTGGATTTTCTGTGACCCTGGATCACAAATCCACGATCCTCCAAGGCCAGACTTAGCCATTTCTACCACCGATGATCAAAAGAAGACTTCTAAGTGCATGACTGAATATCTTAACCGGTATTAATTGAACCTTACCAATGTCAGGTTGAATATTTTTATGGATAAAGGAGTATACGTTTCAAGAATTTACCTGATCACATTTTGTAATACTATTTATGAAAACCGCAAGATGCGAAGTTCAATGACAATGTCTCGATCTGTCGGCCAAAATTAAACAAATAATATCGAAACGTGTAAATTATTTGAAATTAAAACACATGCAATTTGTTTATATTTCACATAAATAAAATTAAACATCATTTTAAAATAATCATGTCTGTTATGGCATGAATGTTATTTCTTAGTGTTATGGCATATAATTTCGAATATCAGCCTGTGAGACTGCTTCGGGGACATAAGACAAACCTTAAATATGCAGTGCCACCTGATTATTAGCTCATTAAAGTTTTTTCCCATAGAACTTAAATTTTAAATTTATTTGATTTCAGAGGTACCGTTGTTTTGATGTTTTATGTTAACTAAGTGTTCCCTATGAGTGAATATATTGCTCTTAGTATCTTAAGTAATAATATTACTTTCTCTAAGAAGTATATAAGTATGTAATGTACTTTAAGTATGTAATTTCTGTTCGTATCATATCTATTGCTTTAAATAAAGGTATGCGAGAAAGGAATCAATTGCATAAATACCGCTGTTTCGAACTTTACTATGTAGGAATTTTTGAATTCAAAGTGTGTATTTTTGCATGCGTGTGTTTCCGGGATAATTATTACCAAATTTTGATTCACTTAGGATAATTTAGTTTTAACGGAAATAATAATAATAATAATAATAAATTTCGTGTTCGCTTTGAAAAAGTAAAGAAAATGTCATTTTTTAAATATTACAAATCAAGTAATATAATGAATTCTGCTGGTTAGTTTTATTTTCTCTTCTCTTAGTCTTCTTTGAGATAAATTTCCATCAAATTAAACATAAATTAATAAGATAAAGATTTTAAAGATGCGACAAAGATATTCTCAAATAAAAAAAGGAGAGCCTGAAGGAAATATTAATTTTTTTTCTCAATGCTATATCTATCCCTCCATCCGGATTTCTTACCAGTTAATTATAGTAATGCTAGATAATTAAGGGGCAGATTCGTTAATTTCTTTTAGGTTCTCTGCGTTGATATTCCATTTAATTACTTAATCAATGCCCATTAAGTAATTATTTTGGAGCTAGTTAAAAGTCTAAGAGATGAACTGATCGTACTGAATTTTCATATTATTCAACAATATGCGTATTAGCTGCTATATTAATGACAATTTTTTTTTAATCGCTTCAAATAAAATGTTATTTACATTGCAATTTTTCAAAACTAAGTGGTCCGTTGTTGAACGGGAAAACAATGAGTAGGTGTAAAAGAATTTTATATCTGCCAGGAGCTTCGTTTCGAAAATGAACCACTTGTTCATTGAACAAGTGATAGCGTTTACTGAAACCACTTCACTCACGTCGTGAGCGGAGATTCATTCTGCGGAAAGACTTCTTTTTCTTTTTTTCATTGACTCCTAACTGATGAAGACTAATGTGTCTGTAAAAATTACAGAGCACTCTAATCGCCGTACCAAATAATTCCCCAATTCATTAGTTTATTTATAGTCTCAGCGTGACAACGAAATTCGCTAAATGCGCGGATTGGATCTGATAAAGTGAAGCTCAGCGGTTAATACCGAAGTCGTGCTTCGGGTGGTCTGAACCAACTGAGTGACTGGATGCATGTACTTCGCCATTTGATACAACGTCATTATTCACTTTAATATCCTGAAACGAACCTGGGTGGGCCCAGCGATTAACCCTACGGTCTCTGTTGATGAGTGCTCACTTTTCTTGCAACTAAAAAAAAAAAGCAGGAAGAAAGATGTTTTCAATTAAAGGTTCAAATTCGAAGCGGAGGATTTCGATAGCTGCTCAGGGAGACTGGAATAAATTACTTTCTTTGTTGGGATGCGATAACAGCTTGCCAGCCTCTAAATTAAAATACCACTCATCAAAAAGAAATGATGAAAAAATTATAATGAAACCCACCAACATGGTCAGTGTCTTATCTGTAGGGTTATTTAATTGGCCTCAAAAGAATTAATTGATGTTAACCTTATGAAAATCCAACCATGGATTTTATGCCTTTAACAAGGAAGATGCGGCTGCACTTGGATTCTAATTTTGTGCAATATTAATAATTTTTGAATTCGGGGAAAAAAACACCGGTGAAACAGAATTCGTTTTATTTGCTCTTTATCAATGCACAATTTCTCTCTGTATAAATTTCTTTCCATGATTATGGATTACTAAATTCTCAACAGCATGTTGGGTAAAGTATCGGTTGTGATATCAGAAAATCGATGATTCGAGAGTTGATTCCACTGAATATTTGAGGTGTATATATATCCGAAGGAATTACATATACCATGGAGGAAAAAGTACTTTCACAGTAGTGGGACGTGAAAGTTTGGAAGGGAGGTGTCGTCCTGATAATCTGACCATGATTCAATATAACGAACTCTATCTCGAAATTGTCTTTGTGTAGCTTCAAAGCTAGACATTTATTTAAATTAATTAAACTGTAAATTAATATGGCACAAGTAAAGGTAGAAAGAATTGAGTTCTTAGTGAATAAGATCTCTAATTTACGCTCTCGATTGCATAAATAGCTTTAATACCTCTGTGGTATGAAAAAGAGATATAAAGTTCTCAGATCAAAAAGAAATAGAAATAGAGGGTGTGAAACAAGAGGGGAAAATATCTGTCATTCAGACACCTTTTGTTTCTTTTTTGGTTTGCACCTAGTGTCAAAAAGATAAAGCGTAAGCAAGTTTTATCGTGTAAACGGTTTTCAAGTTCAAGTTTCAATGTTTTATCTACTGAAGGGAAATTCCTAATTTTTCTAAAAATAATAAAGCAATAAATAAAGACAGCTATGCAGATATACATCTACAAATATACAGCAGTGCAAAATAGGCAAAAATAGGTGCAAGTACAGTGACAAGCAGTAAAAGAATAAGTATTCATTATACACTAAATAAAGACACTTCGTAAAGACTTTCATATATTTATTAATCATTAATAAAAAAACTACAATTGGAAATTCAAGATTTAAAAATAGTCTTAAAATTAGTTGTATGCTTTCCACCTAAGAAATCTAATCGTCAAATATATCTTAACAGGCAATATACGAGGATCTTTACACTGCAAAATTATCAAAACTAATTTTTTTTCCCCTCAAATAATGATTTAGAAAAGTTGTTAAATTTGCCAAAATTAACATTGAATTATTTTAATAAATGATATAAGTTTAGGAAAAGAAAGCGTTTTTATGATTATAACTAATATCAAATAATCGAAAATCGATTTAGTGCTAGTAATCGATTAAATAGGGCAGAATGAATTCAACCAGAGAAATAACTTGGGTCGATTGTTATCTATTCAACACCCAGTTTAGGTGTCAAAGCAGTGACAGCACTGCTAAACATCTCCAGATGTTAATCCTTATTTCAATTGAGCTCACGGGTGGATCATAAAGTCGGGGATTACATCTCCCTTGCCCGCGGGGAGGTTACACAATGGAGCAACATCCACTCGACAGAAGGCCTGGGTTGTTATGCGGCCAACCTTACAACAACGCTGAGCCTATTGTATTCGGGAGATCCCGATGACAAGGGGGCAAGGGGTCCACTTTCCAAACTTGTTTGGGGAATCGCATTTAAAAATCAGGGGTAGAATTTCAGTTTTGAAGAGACCTCTCAATGTTGTCCTGTTCCCTATTTTTTAAATAATTTTTTTTACTGCTTTTGGTTAAATATGAAAAAAATTTTCGAAATCATTGCTTTCTTTTTCTACTGTCTTACATATAAACAGGGAGAATATGTGAAAGTTAATGAAATCATGCATTTTTATGCGAAGTCATCTAGCAAGTTTATCGTTACTACCGCTGGTTCTTCCGCTTTTCTCTTTTCGTATTTAAGGAGTAAACAATAACCTTTAAAAAATATTTTGCAATGTATGAGAAAACTAGACTTTTTTATTACCAAAGCAGTATGATATTATGAGAAATACCTAAGGTACAGGTGTTCCGAAATGTCGTTTGCAATTTTAAAAGTAAGTCAGACATAGAAGTCATTTTCACAACAGAACATGGGATCGAAATCACGCAGAGTGATTGATCGCCAAAAGAGGCTGTTTGTTATTGAATTAAATAAAAGAAAAGGATACACCTCAGGTGTGCAACACAAACTGACAATACCATAACAACATAGCTGAACGAAGCTTGAACAGCTTCGGACAGTAAAGTCCTTTCAATACTTTCTAAGTACTCCTTGTTGTTGATATTGCGTCCTACATGCCATTATGACTGTTATACTGAATACGACTTGTAATGCTATTATTCACACGACTGAGCGTAGTGTTATTGTAATTTGTTTTCTATAAAGTCTGCGTTATACATTTTATCTGAAGTAACTTTTTCTTTTATTTAATTTATTTCTAAAGAACCAAATGTATTGTGACAATAATTTGTATCCGGGAGATATAATATTCTTTTCAGCACCGATGGGTTAGCAAATGGTCTGAATGTCGCTCGTGTCAAGGTATTATTTTTTATGCCTCATCAGATTTAATTTTAGAAAGTAGCAATAGTCGTTAACACAATAATGTTTTACCTCTATTGGGCCCCTTACACTCGTGCTCGTTAGACCATTGAGCCCCCTTACCAACCACTGGCAATGCTATTGAATATCTCTTCCCCATTTTGAGTTTCCGATTCCATATTCTACTGATTTGTTTCTACATGCCTGTCCTCCCCTTAGCATTTGTAAACGACTTTTTCGGGTATTTTATATTTCATTCCAGTAAAACACGAACACTATTCTGCCTGGTTCAGAAGAAGGGATTCAACACTGTTTCCGTACAAGAAAAATTTAGTTTAAATTTAATCACCGACAGCAAGAGATTTATTAAAGAAAACATTTTTTTTAATTCAATAAAATATATAAGACATTGCAGTTTGCTAACGTAGTAGTTTCTAATTGCATTAATTATTATTATTATTATTTTATGTAAAATCAGGTGGGAAAGTATAAAGTGAATCTTGAAATCTAATTTTGAAATATCCGAAGGCTACACTAGTCAGATTTTTCTGTAACATATCTCATGATTGAATAAATGATAAAAAATGAGAATGTTTTTGAAATTATCGATGAAATTTTCATCATTGACAACTCGGTTAAGAATACTTAATTATTTACCTAGCGCCTATGTTTCATTTGCTATGTGATAGTTCTTCAATGTATTGCTGACAATAAAAATCGTTAAAACATTGAAATATGACGGTCGTTTATACGAAATTAGAGGCAATAAAAGACTTATTACATTGTCAGGATTTCTTGATATCCGGCAAGATGCAGTTTCTCACGCATTTTTTTTTTTTTTTTTTTTTACCTTCGTCAGATCTTTCAATCACTCCCATATTTTAACAGATGATTGCATGTCTTTCCTTCATTGCTACAGCCAGTCAGCTATGCACGAGATATCGGGGCGGCAAACGAACAAAAAATTCCAGCCGATGAAACAATGCTGTTACATGCAAGCTTTAGTTTTGCGCTTTATTACCCTACTGCAAGACAGAATTTTTTCCCCCTTTCTCTATTGTATCGAATACTTTATTTATGATTTGCTTGTGCTAAATAGATAACTATCTTTGAAAGTATCGAAATCATGCCTTGTTATGTTGAATGGTAATTAATTTGTTCTTAAGTTTCCATAATTGCTTTTTTTTTAGCTTCCATTAGAATTAGCTTGCTGTTTTATATCCAGGTTTTTGTTTTATAATCTGGATCACAATGATTAGTTTACGCAACATACCTCTCAACAACGCTGAAGATATCTTGAAGTCTCAAGAAGTTCTGCTTTAGAATAAGAGTTCTTGAACAGAACTTGAGTACTTCACTTATAAAATATGCATTCACATTTAAAAATAAAATGATTTTTTTTAAAGTTCACTGTAAGTATAAAGTATGTCTTTGGACACAGCAAACCTATAAGTATGTCTTTGGTTTTTAAGATCTATTTTTATCTAAAGAATAAAAGTATATTTGATTTCGGTAATTGAAAAATTAAAAAAAAATCCTGATGCATTTGCATAAGTTATGTATTTACTTCATTCAAGTGAATTGAAAAAAAAAAAAAATCTTAGTATTGCAATGAAAGTTTTCCCCCTTCTTTTTAAATACTTCCTAGGTATTATTAATAACTTGAACTTCAGGGAAAGGACACTTATCTCATACCAAATAAAATTTCGTACTAAACGATTTTCGCATTAACGAGGTTCTATTGTATATTAAAATTGTAGCCTAAAACTGCCAAAGATTTCTAACAAAAACAAAATGAGATGTATAACAAAGGTCTTATAAGTGATTTTATAAATACTTAAGTGATTTTATAAATACTTAAGTGATATCTATCATATTTCTTTTCATTAAATTAATATTTCCTATCATTCTCGAAATTTATGTTCAGGTACTATTATCAAATTCTATCCATACATTGTCTCCCACGAAGAGATATTAAGCATTTGATGTGAAAATAAAGCCGATTTTTTTACTTTTTTTTTTTTTTTTTTGCCATTCATTCTTAGAAAAATCTGAAGATTCTTATTCTTAGAAAAATCGCTTAGTGTAGTACAGAATGAAACTATTATCTTTAATGCATATGGTGCAACAATGTTACCCTGGTGTGATGATGTGGTGTTATGGTATGATGATGTGGTGTCTATAATGAACACCGCTCAGGTTGGTAGTTATCTACTAGTTGACAGGCATATATATTCAGCTTATCTTGTAGCTGAAAAGTTTCTCCTAACAAAAGTCGTCAACTCCGACTTTTGTTCGGTACTTTTCTTTTAGTATTTTAAAGGATAAGCAGTTAAAAGTTTTAATAAATTTCTATAATGGTGCACAAATATTTTAGGAAATAACAAAAGAATTTCTTAAATCTTTCAAACTTAAAAGATTATCTATATTATCTATCGAAATGACCATCTCTCCTCACTGATTATTCTTAAACTGATTAGAATATGAGCATACGTTAATTCCAAATTATTAAATATACTAATAATATAAGTCGCATGTAACCGCTTAAAAATATATTTTCCATGATATATTTTAAAAGTTAGCTTTCTATATTGGTATTAATATCTCAAAAAGTCAAGTCTCATTTTTATGATATTTTTATACTACTTTTTTTTACTCCCCTGAAGCAATGCCAGTTACTTTCTAAGATGATATTTAATATCATCGATTTTGACAATCCCTTTCAACATCTTAGAAAAATGGTAATATCGAACAGTGTTGTCGATGCGTTCTCATAATCTCTTTCTCATCGTGTTCAATAATCACCTCTCCCTCCCTTCCCTCTCTCAAGACGTCATCACCAATTCAGCTATT
The DNA here is from genome assembly GCA_026543865.1 of Argiope aurantia. Taxonomy (NCBI): domain Eukaryota; kingdom Metazoa; phylum Arthropoda; class Arachnida; order Araneae; family Araneidae; genus Argiope; species Argiope aurantia. The sequence goes on from JAPMOR010029290.1 coordinate 1,168,791, forward strand.
TTTGTCGCTATTAAAAAGAAAGGAGGAAAGAGGGGAATCACATTTAATTCTTACTGATACAAATAAAAGCCGTTCTCTTTGTATTTCCGTCATGAGCTTTCAAGAGGTCTGCAAAAGGAACTCTAAAAGAAATTTAACTCAACTGTTTTTTGAAAATATATTGATTTTAGCAGTACCACTTCCAATTTTATGGATGACTGTTCCCAATTCCATGCTTTCATAATGGTATTCCTGCTTTTCTACGAAATTACTAATGTAGCAATTATTAGAATAATGCAGCTTGTCAGATAAATATGCATATTTTTCTATGTCTGAAAGGTTAAATAAATAAATATACATGCCCAGTCACCTGTTGTAAAATTTGTCTAAAAATGTTATATATAATCTCCAAGCTTTTGACATTCCATGACTTTTTATATTAAAAATAAAAATTAATTTCATTATTAATTACCATTTTTTTAAATTCAGATTAAGACGCATAATTTTCCATTATTTACCAATACAGGTCATTTTGTCCATGATAAAAAATTATCCTTTTATTAAGGTATCGGATTGTAGTATGGTAATGTTTAAAGCTAGATTCCTCTGTCTTCGTCAACATCGGTAAACACGAGTGCAACCATTTTTGTCTGTATGTGATCATGGTAGCTTTACAGAAAAGTACTAACGCAATTTTTGTTGAATTACCTTAAAAGAACATTGCTGAATATTTCTTTTCAAAAATCTAAATCTTTGACACATCAATCAGGAAATAAATAAATAAATAAAAATAAAGTGCTAATTTTTTTTTCTCGGAAAAGCGGTACAAAGACTTACACCAGTTATGGAATTAATAGGTATGTATTAAGTACAAGAACGTTTAGTGTAATTTATAATAATATCGTTATTTAATAATTTATCGTTAACGTTATTGTCTAAAAATTCGTCTCTTATACTTTTATCTGTACCCTTAATTATAAGTTAATTAAATTAAAAATGAATCCTAATTTTTTAAAATTATTTCAGCCTTAAAATGTCTCAAGAAATATATCGCAATCAAACTAGTCTGTAGATTTCCAAGGAAATTTCAATACTTTTTATGAATAAAACTTTTTGAGGTATTTAATGAAGTGTTGTTTTCAGTCTAAAATTCTAGTCTAGACTTTTCTCAATACAAGTCTAGACTTTTCTTGTTGTGAACAAACAATATTTTATACTTTTAGACTTTTAAAGCAATTTTCAAATAGATGTGTCAAGATAAAAGGTACAACATTCGCAAAATAATCGTAAATGTTAGCTTTCTGACGGGCAAATTTCTATTTATAAACAGAGATAAAAGCAGAGATTTTGCATTATTCAATGGTCTACGTAAATGGCATCTGCACGATTTCAATACTTTTGTTAACAATAGTATGTAATATTTACCATACTTATTTTTTTCTAAAGCAGCTCTAATATATATTTATAATTTAAATCAGTTATGAATTAATTTAACTTCTTAAAAGCATAAAAGTTTTAATTAAAGAGTTGCCTGAATATACAAAGAATCACTTATAAAATATTTAAATTGAATTTCATCGATTTTCTTTTTGTTTGTTAATTCTTTCCAAATGTCTATATTTACATCTCGAGTAACGTTTTTCATAAATTTCATTCCCATGTTTGGTGCAGACCTGAATGTAACGACCATACCTGAAGGAGATGAAACATGAAAAAAATAAATTAGTTTCCTAATCACCAATTACTCCCTTCTCCTACAGGAAATAATTAAATTATAAAGGATATCTATTAATTCACCATGATTTCACTTTATTTATAAGTATACTATTATAGAATTTATTTTATTTTGTGTAATGAAAACCTAGGATATCGTATTTCAAAAATTTTATTATCCATGGGTTTAAAGGCAGAAGCAGAATTTTTGAAATTGCCATACGTTCATTCACCGAATTTTGCATATATATAATCATTTTAATTTAATCATCCAAGAACTGAGTAGCAAACATCTGATTTTAAAGCTTTGTATTCCAGTTAGAAAATCAGAGTCTCCATCCCCAGTCACTCTCTGTTTTGCGGTTCCATTGCGTAAAACAAATTCTTACTATTCTTCCTAGCTCAAAGACGTAGAAGACGATCGAAGATTCTGCCTCAGTGAACTTACCTCCGAAGAAAAGCAGAGATGCATTTGTTACAGGTTGAACCCTGTGTTTTTGTTTTACTTTATTGATTTTTCAGTCTTCTTTCTGACTTGTTTCAGACCAAGCAGCATAAATATTCTATTGCTATCGAGCTGGTATAGAGGAGTCATGTTTCCTACACGCAAAAAGAGTTCTAGATACCTTAAGAATAATGTGAGAATAAGCAAATGGGTTGTTCTCAATATAATTTTTATTTTTTCTTCAATTGACTTAATATAGAGGAAGGGCGAATGAAATAATATTAAGTTCCAAGATAGTTATTTTCAGACGAAAAAGAGTATGCATTTATATTACAACATCAATTTCATTTACAAAGGGATATTTAATTTAATGGTGAAAATATTTTTTTTTGGTAAAAAATTACTACAATTACTACAATTATTACTACTATTTATTATTTGTAATTTGAGATTTTCTGATGCAGAATGCCTCTACACAGTAAATTTGCAGAGTATTTAATTCAAAGTAAATTTGTAACGTATTGATTCAAAGAAAATTTAATATAAAAATATTTACAGAACAAAGAAAATAGATCGGTAAAATTGCCGTAATTAAAACTGTTTAAGTATTTTCAGATATTTGCTTTTATCACAGTAAAAATTAAATTCATTGAGGTCATAAAAATCTTGTATGGATAATAAACTCAAAGGAAATGTGTTTTTATAAAAATTTCCATTCAAATTTTTAACCACAACCCTTCCTTTAAAAAGCAATTTTTCTGTACTTAAATAAGCATATAACTTCTTAGAAGATTTATATTTCAATTTTATTCCTTTACAATGATATTTCAATTTTATTCCATTACAATGTATTCAGAATAAACTAATCCTTGAAAAGCGTGCAAATGTTCTCATCTGATCAAACACCAAGTATTCTATAAAAATTGAATATGACGGATGTAATAACTCAAAATACTTATTCAGTGTTATTAAATGTAATTAATATAGGAAATCTTAGGGTTTTTTTTTACATATATGATATTTCACGAGCTCCAAAAAATTCGTTGAACAAGCGCTATAAATGCAAAACTGCTCAATAAAATATCCATTACTCATTAAAAATTTATCATTCTAATTATTTTGCCATTATGACTTATTTAAGAATATTTGATTGAATTAAATAAAGCATCTATTAGCAAATAAAAATTTGTCATTCTAATATTGTCGTTGTAAATTATCAAAAATATTTATTAATATGTAGTTGAATAAACTTTTTATCAAATAATGTATATTTAACTATTCTGTATATAGAAACAACAATATGGAGATTCTGAAGAACATATATCCTATGATTATTTCACAGTTATTGCATTATAATCAGATTCACAGGGAATCCAAGAATAGGTTTTCAAACATTAATGGATTCACCTATCATTTTTATGCGATAGATATTTTACTTTTTGTTTTTTATACTGAAATTAATACAAAATTATATTTAAAATTGTAAATAAATATTTGTTTCTATTGGGAAATAGCTTTCTGTTGAATGAAAAGCTGATTTCTGAGTACAGATTCATTTCCAAGAAGTTTCCTTCAAATTGCAATATTTAAAAAAGAAAATATAAAACTCTTTATAAGCAGAGCTTTTTGACTAGTATATTTTCCGGACGTTTTAATGCTGTTTTAAAACCATGAGTTGGAGATTTGCAGACATTTCATAATCTTGTAGTTTAAAAATTGTACTTGCTTTGATTTTATAGGAACAATTTGAGCAGAAATCTCTCTCTACCATAGTAAATATTTTCATATTACTTTTTTCTATGCAAATAAGTTTATTGAAAAAATTTTTGCAGGAAGAAGAAACACCGAAAAGATAGAAAAACAAGCTGTTAGTTCAAGAAACTTCCTACTTCAGGAAAAGATAATATCGCTAAAACCAAGGAATTGTTTTGAAAAATGATAGATTGTCACATCTAAAATTTACATTCGAGGCATCAACTTAAAGCAAAAAAAAAAAAAAAAAAAAAAAAAAAAAACCTAAATAACTATGAACGATTGAAGATAAATAAGAAAGTCTGAACATAAAGGATGACTAAATCAAGTTCCCAGTTTTCTTCGCCAACATCCATTATTTCTGAAACAAAAGACAATCTGACCGACAAAAAATGCACCTGTCGACTTTTCTGATCAAAGATATCTTTTAAGCTTCCTTGCACAGAGGGATTTTCTTTTCTTTTCTTTATCCTAGTCAAAAATACTACAGAGCAGTTAAAATCATTCTGTTATTTATTGGCGAGTTGATATATTGCACGTTGTTTCCATATAGCAGCTTTTCCCGTCTGAGTAAAAAAAGACAAAAATAAAGGCAGCATTTAGAAATTGTTATTAAAAAAATTTCGTTTTGTGTAAATCACACGTTTGGGATCAATCACACGCACCCAAAAGTTTCACGTTATTTCTGGTGAGATGCAATTTTGAGGTTTTTATTGAGTGCCTAAGATGCTTCAGATGCATACAAAATAGCTTTTATTTCATCTACAGTTATTTTTTGGAAGTATATATATATATATATATAATTTGTACTTCACTGTTTAATATATTTCTGAATTAAAAAAAAATAGATTTGATTCTAAATGAAATCTTGTTTAAAGTAAAATTGAAATTTTATCAACATTTTTTTTTTTTTACAGATTACATTAATTCAAAGTGCAGAAACGTTTCTTTAGATTTAGATTTTCAGGATCTAACTTTTTTTTTTATGACTTTAAAAATATCTATTTAGTTTTGCTTCAAATTGATATATATATTGCTCCATTAATTTTAAGCATTAAGCAATCAATAATGACCTTGAAATGAAGAAATTAAGTCTCTGTTCCAACGATAAACGCCTAATTTTGAAAAATTATCTAAATCAAAATAGAAGAAGAGAATTTCTGCTTTATTTTTCTGAGTGTTACATTCTATCAGTAATCTGCTGAAATCCTGTTTATGATATCATTATTATACAGACGGTTTAACTTGGCATAGCTAACTGGAAATTGATTTTTAAAAAAGGCTAATCAACTTCCATATTAATGAAATTGACATTTCTGTCTGCAAGCAAAACCAACCTTTGTATTGACATGATCAAGGTCGGGTTATCAAAGAGGGAAATAAGACGATTCTCTTGGGTCCCGTAACAGTATGGGATCCTGAAATTCCGATGTAATTTTTGTGATATTTTCTGAGTTTATCAATTTTATGCTTTTATTTAATTTACAAGGACCGTGCTTTCGAACTGATTCAAACTAAGACCAAGTATCCTTTAAATGTTAAAACATCATTCTGCTATTCCTAATGAATTATCTTTCATAAGTTTTATATTATATTACTTAAAATTTCAAAAAAAAAATGTCTCGCTTTATAATGTAAAAAATGCTCGAATTTATAATTAAATAGTATTTCTACTGTGTTCAAAAAATTTTCTTTTTAACTGTTTCGTGTGTGATTATTTTTTAAGTTGAATTTTTCTATAGGCGAAATACTGAAGTCTCAAAGAGACCTGCAGTGAAATGTTTTCAGTTTATCATAATTTGCTGCATAAAACTGCATATTTAGAGAATTAAAATCAATAAAAAATATCGGATATAAAAAGTTAGAGAGGAGAAAAAGATGGTTTCAACAATCACACTGTCTATGGAGCCTTAGATGGTTTAACAAGGCCGTACACATGATCAGAAATGATTATTCTCTTGCATAATCAGAAGTCTCTGGTACCTGATATTCATTACATCAAAGGGGCACAGAACAAAGTACTATTATTTCATTCTTTGTCCCCAAATGTTCAGTGTAATTTTACATTTTCCATTGGCTAGTTATAAACTCACCATCGTATTCTTCAATTTTCCTTGAAACAGTTTTATTTTTCCTACATAAAACATAAAGAAATTTGCACTTGAATTTATTCAAAACATTTTCACATGATTATTTTGGGAAATTAATTTATATTTCTAAGGGCAGAATGAATAAAAATGCTGCAATTACTAATTTGAGTGACAATTCATGATCGTTTTAAAATCCATCCATAAATTTTTTTAAATAAATTCTTTTAATCCTTTTCATTGTTTAAGTAAGAAGTAGATTTAATGGTTCATCATTTTTTAAGAGCAAAAGTCAATAGCGAGCATAATTAATTGTGACATTACTCGTTCTCCATGCACAGATCTAATCCCATGAGTAGCCCAGTCGGTTTGAAAATTAAAAAAAAAAAAAAAAAAAAAAAGCAAAGCCTATTAAACTTAGGAAGAAAATGGGGTCGAAAATACTCAGTTTTGTCGACATTCCATTTTAATGATTTGGAAATACATATATATCTGCAATTTTTAAAAAAAAATCGAAGTGCGTTATCTTGTAGAGCATTAAATTTTCTTTCAAATAATTTAAAAGATTTAATAGTGCGTTTATTTCTGCATGCATCTTTAAATTAAAAAAAAGGCTCAAGAATTATTAACAAATTCAAAGAATTCCAAATTCTTAATACTTCCTTTCAAACTTTAATGGTTAATCCTTTTAGTCTTTTTATATTCCTAGCTGGTTGTAGACTATTCGCTGCATAGGGAAGTGTGGAATCTAAATTGGAGGATGAGTGAATGAGAGTTGGGTTTTTATATGCTGCGACAAACATAGTGTGATATTTTAAAAAAAGGGATATTTCCTTTAATTTAAAAATATTAGTTAATCTTATGTTATCTTTCTTGCTTTTACTTTTAAAAGAAAAAAAATAAATATAGTTCTACACTATTTTAGAGTATTTAAAAATTTTGAAAATATTTTTATCCTCGTATTATTCTCTGATTTCGGAGATAATTTGTCGAAAATGGGAATGAAGCTTTGAACATGCATTTAAATCAAGCCGTGATTTTTCATAAACCTGTTTTTTGCCGCATGCATATAGAAAATCTTCCGCTTGTGAGGGCTCTTCAGATGTAATCCTTTTCATTTTATTTTATTGATTTTAGTTTAAATAGAAAACGATGAACCTTTAGACTTTGTGGTCGATTTAAATTTTCGATGCGACAATAACTGAAACTTAAATTATAAATATCCATATATAAAAATCACCTTTCATGGTTTTTATTTCAAAAATTGAAAAAAAAATGAAGGCGCATAAAGATATGTAATTATTCAAACAACATTTATACAAATAACTAGGTAGTATTGAAAATTTAATAACAAACTAGACACCTGCAGTTAATTTACATATTGAAATAACTTATAACTTTTGTATTTTTTACAGTATGTATATTACAAGACTTAAATTCTAGAACTCGTGTTTGATTTGGGAATCGCAAAGTTATATAGTATGTGTTTTTAATTTCAAAAAGCTCTTCTATATTTTACTAATTTAATTTTCTCTAAATAAATGAATAAATACTAAAACTAATACTAACAAAATGCAAAATACTAAAGCAAATACAATTAAAGATAATTCAATATGCATAAACAAATACGAATATACATAATAAAAATTAAGAAACATGGAGCATTGAAAAATGTTTAAGGTAATGTTAGTCTTGATTTTTTTGTCCTTATGTTTTCTGGCGGAATTTTTCTTATTTTTCTTATTTCTTCATCGGGGGGGGGGGAGTCTATATGAAAATAAATAATATATGTAAAATGAAATAATATCTTTACGCTTGCAACTATTCTACACTTGGTTCCTTATTTTTATTGTTTATTTATTTGACACTATTTTGATTGAAAAGCTTCAAAATTTTTCAATTTCCCTAATAAATTAGAGCACTGACATCAGATTTATTTGGGCTCTGATTGTTTTCGTAATATTTGAATTGATATGTTTAATTCGTTTGTGATTTATTGGTTCAAGATTATTTATCTGACCATATTTCGCTAGATTTATTACACAACGTACATTGTAAAGATTTAATCTAATTGAATTAGAAATATAAAAAATGTTTTTGATAATGATCACCTAATGACATCTCAAGTGAAATCTAATTCATGGTAAAAAGTGCAAAGGAATTTTTAAATTAGAAAGTAAAGTCTTACGGATTTTAAAAATAAAAAATAAAAATTAAGTGTTTGGGGTGTTACTAGTCTGTATCGAGAGAGTAACGGAGATTGTTTCAAAGTATTATAAGCGCTTAGGATTCATTGGTAACGTTTTATGAGAAAAAATTTATTGAGAATAAGATACATTATTACAAACTGATGTATGTTCTGTGGCTTCATATTTAAAGACTACTAACAAATTTTGCATAATAAATAATGTTGGAACAATTTTAGTGCCCTGTTATAACTCAAAATTTTTGAAACTTAGCATAATTAATTGTCAAGGGGATTTTTTTTTTAAGTTTACAGATTATGATAAAAGAAAGATCTTAGATTCAGAATTAGGAGAAGAAATTCTAAGAAAAACTATAAAATATCACTTGAGAAACTAATTTTTTTTCTTTCTTAATTCTTCTCATATGTTTTGGCATTGCGTTTGCACTTATACAGTTTTCACTTTGCTATTGATGTTTCAAAATGACGTATGTTAGGCTTGCTATACTATTTTATTGATGAAAAACATTTATTTTTGTCAGTTGCATATATTCTGAAATTTTTGTATGCGATATGTAATTGTTGTATGTTTTCACTAAATGCCATACGTCATAAGTAATTCCACTTGTTGTTTCAAAATGGCGTATATTTTACTGTGTGTAATTTTTGATATAATAAATAGGATATTGCATTGTGGCATGAGAAATTACAAGTCGAATTTTATGTTTTTTTTAAAATTTAATATTCCCCCCCCCCCAGTATGTTTTCTGAACTTTTCCTTAAAACACGTTCTTCTCTCTATTCTTGCAACATATTTGAGAATCGTTTCAGATTTTATTCTACGGTTTGAACCACCCCGTGGCATGAAGGCCTTCAGCCGAATGCAAAATTCGATGAAGTCGTTGCTGAAGGCTGGAGCGCCGCATTGATGTTGCGCGTGCGCGGGGGATGAAGGGATGCGGATGATGCAGCAATGGCAGGTGCTTTGGGGAGGAGGAGAAAAAGGGCGGATCCCGATTCACGAAAATCACAGGGATTTATTGTAAGAGGCGCCCTCGCATCACGTATCTGTTTAACTTGATGAGAGTCGCGATCGATGGTAAACCAAACAGGAAGGAGTTTGAAGCGATTGAGAGTAATTGCTTCTGTGCACGAACGGCTAACAAGGAAATGAAGGGTGGGAGCTGTCTAATATGGAAGCACTTAAGTTTCCGGCACGTAATTTGTTTATTCCCGACAATGTCGACCTTTGTTGCGTGGAATATTTAAACGCAGCGGTCAGATAGGTTACGAACCTATCTATGGAATAGGATGGATATTGCTTGATATATTTTAACTTGCGACTTGTATTGCTTATTCATAATTGCTATTGATTATAGAAATTTTTTCTTAAATGCATATAAGTATGAAACCAATTTTGAGATTTCCTAGAAAAGCACCGGAAGCTTTTTTTTTATTGTTCAGAGGGTATGAACTTTAACAAATTGCATATTATATGCATACAAATAAAATGCGAGCTCGTTTAAACAAATGAAAATCTTTAACAAACTTCCTTCATTTTTTTTCTTTCTTTTTTAGATCACTATGTCTTTTAAACGGGAGACCCATAAGGTCACTGACAAATTTTAGGAGTTGCTCAGGCATACAAGAACAAGCTATTTGCGTCACAGAATATGGAATCGGAAAAGCAAAAAGTGGAAGGAGTGCTAGTTTTTTTCTTCTGTAAATTAATTAAAAGAAAAGAACACACCAGCTAAAAAGTATGACACAGAATTAATAGAATACAAATGTGCAACAACCCTTAAGCATGAATAATAGCATTATACGTCGTATATAGCATAGCAAATACGATAATGGCAAGTAGGAGCTTGTATAAACAGGAAACCTTTGGAATATTTAAAGCAATTGTCTAAGGGACTTTCCTCCTAAAGCTATATACGTCTCACATGATATAAATTCGTGCCAATGGGTTGTTGCAATATTATAAATTTGTATTCTATTGAAATTTTGTTGCACACTTTATTTGGAGTATTCTCTTCTTTTGTTGTTTTCATTCACAAGCAAACAATATCCTGCAGTAGTCTTCCTTTGTGTTCGCGGCCCCATGTGCTATTGTAAAAATGAGTTGTTTCCGTATCTTTGATCTATCTTTTCAGAAAATAAGCGAATTTTTGCGGCACCCTTTATTACCAAGTTTCGTCTGGGATAAATTTAAACTCATTCTTTATTAATTAGTGCTAATTTTATCAATTATGCACAAATTATTTTTTGGTTATACAGGGATTTGTATTAATGGACCAACAAACTCAGAGGGTTGTTAGTAAGCACCATAAGGAACAAAAAGTGTAGTGAAACATAGTGCCACAAATGACATTCAGAGGGTGGAAATGGCAAAAAACTCATGCAAACTTCGACATCACACTGGAATGACAAAAAGTACAATAACTTCATTGCGCAGTCTACGGTGAAGTAAAATTAATTTCCAGACATGTTTGATATTTTTTTGATGTTTGCCGTATATAATTTGGAGCAGTAGCACTTCCTTTTGATAGATTTGATATAAAAATAATGCAAATTTATAATCTTGAAGGAAGGACTATATAAATCTTTTATGTCTAACTTTTCTCAATTTTGAGGAATTATTTTCACATGCACACACAGATGGAAAGACAGTCTTCCCGTTGAGGAATTTGACTCAACAGTTGATAGAAATCTACAAATTTGCCGTTATGATGATATAAGTCTTCCTATTGACGGAGTTGGCTCAACAATTGATGGAGATTTACGAATTAGTCGTCATGACGACATACGAGTCTCATCTATTTTCTTTTTTACTTCTAAGACATTGTGTGTCATTAACTTCATCTTGTAATGACGTTAATCAAGTATACATTTTAGAACAGTAGCGTTTCTTTTTAGTGAATTTGATGCAAAATTTGAAAAGGATCTATAGTTTTGAAATGAAAATAAAAATATCATTTTAAAAATTCATTTGTCTAATTCTTTGCAGTTTTGAGCTGTCATTTTCTCATACACGCGGATAAACAGACAGTCTACTCCTTGGCTGTCTTCTCAACCACTGATGTTATCATTTTCCTTCTATCATTTATTTTTAGACATTTTAGAAACATATTTTTTCGGATTCTATGAGGTCTAAAACTTGGAGAACCATGAAGATCTCGCAGTCATATTGTTTGATAATTGCAGTTCACGAGAAAACACGAGAAGTAATAATTCTTCAAATTCTTGCTTTTCAAGCCATCGAGAAAAGTTACATCCAACAGCGAAATATAAGAGTGAATCCAAAATATACTGTACTACTTACACAGAAATGGTTTATAGTTTTAGCGTCTTAATTTGAACAGATTCTAGATGGTTTTAATGGAAGTATCATTAATTTTTTTTATTTCATGAGTATCAATATAATTTTTGTTTTTAATTGTATAAAATCAACAGATGTAGAGGGAAAAAATATGATTGCTTTAATAGACTATTAGAAGTTGTCTATTTTATGTTTATAAATGGAAAGATTAGAACTTTGTATTAACGAGATAATAAACGTCTCTCAAATTCAACTAAAATTATTAACAAGTAATAAATATCGTTAATATAAAGTAACCTGATTATATTTTGTTGAGAACACCATAGAGAGAAATTTATCTTTGAAATTAATTAACAAGTCTAACCTGCTTATTAAAACAGAGTAGGTTTGAGCATATCAATGAGCTGGATTAATAAGGAAACTCATTACTGGAAACAGCAGCTGTATCCATAAAACGAGTCATGGAAAAATGGTTATGCTGATGTGAAAACTCATAGAGTTCACTGATGGTCAAGCGCCGAACACTGAATGCACGCTGTGCGAGTATCTGAAGTACTTGAAAACATCCGCTTATAAAAATAACAAGGAAATCTGTAACTGTATCTGTATCTGTATATGTAATTCAGATGAAGCTGGAAAAATCTAAACTAGTGGACAGACGCTTTGAGCTCTCTGATGTCATAGAGCTGAATATCAAATATATGCTGTATAAGTATCAGATATATGAGAATGTAAAAGCACATAAAAACCGCCACTTATAAAAATAAAAGAAGAAATCAACAGACATATAATTCAGATGGAACTGGATTCCCCATTATTAGATTTTTGCAATGCATAGTATGGCCTGCTGTTAGGTAATGCGCACAGAAATATAATTTAATTATCGTTGTTCGCCAAAAGAAAAAAAATTAATAAAAGTTTAATTAAATTATAAAAAAATCAGCTGCTCGTAAATAAAAAAAATGTTACCGCCGATTTCAAATTTCATTTCATTTAGTTACACATTGTATTTAAATAAAAATAAAAATCCCTTCATTATTTCAAAACATTATGGAGCAAGCACGTCTTTTAAACAGATGAAGGATTGATATTGTACGTCAATGTCTAGAAATTGTAGTACAAGCAATTCAATCAGTGAAAGATTTTTATCACATTATTCGTGTTTCTTAAGGATAGATTGCTTCGTTATTACAAACATGACTAGAGGACTATAATATAAAATGAATGTGTAAAATTAATCAAATATCGATTATTTTCTCCAGGCTTAACCATTAAACCCAATTTTTGATGTTTATACTAGCATTTATTGGTTAATTAAATAATTTTCTTGCCACGGTCATAAAAAGTCTTTCTAACTGGTTTGAAAAAAAGTAAAAAAAGGTATCTCGTTTAATTAAGAGAAAAAAAAAAAGAAAAATATTTTGCGAAAAGAAAGCTAACTGAAAATAATTGGAGATATCAAGTTAAAGAATGATTAAGCCCAATTTAAAGACAGTAATAGCTGTTTGATTTGTTTATATTGCATTTATTTTTTTAATATTCTCCTGAGCATTTACACAAACAGGTTTCGTAAAAATTGAAGCAGGGCAATGTACAACTGAAATGTTAATCACCGCTTTGCTTCTTTAATAAAAAAGTATTTAATTTAATATTAATTTTAAGCATTTCTAATAATTACTGATTAATTTAATTTTAATTTTAAGCATTTAAGTCGTATTACGAGAAATATTTCTATGAAATAAATCACTAATATCTTATGCTTTCATCAGCATATATAATTCTAATGGTGAGAGAAAAATATCCCTCGCCCATTTGTTCAACATCATTATCGAAAACGTAAATCTGAAATTCAGTTTGGGTGTCAAAAGAATCGGGAGGTTCTTTTTAATACGTAAATTGACTGATTTATCTATATGTGAATAAAGCTAAAATATTGTTAATAATTAATTATGTTGTCGTAAATTTCTCATTCTATTTACATTTTTATGCCAGATTTTAGTAAAGGCCAATGAGCGTTGTCTGCAGTGTTATGCTGATTCATTATTTCTCGTTTCAAGGCCAATTAGAAGCTATTGATAATATTTTATTTCAGCATTTTTTTTATTTTGTATTTAGTTATGCATTTTTTTCTTCTGTTATTGGGTTGCTATTTTTTTCCTTTCGATTTTAGTGATAAATTTTGTTTTAAATGTTTATGAACATTATGTTTACAAACGATTCAACTGCAAAAACGCGAACAGCCTTTCCAGGCGGGCTCAATTTCTAGTGAGTAAAAATGATATTCAATTCATTCTAGTAGGAAACTTGCTTGCTTTATAGTAAATTGCCCATATTTGAGCTGTATACTTTCAGGTCTATGCAAAGCATAACTTTAAAATCAGGCAGTTAAAATGTAGAGAGTGTGAAAAAAAGGAAATATGGGCTTATTATTCTTTCTCAAATCACTAATATTTTTTTGTCTATTATATATATATATATAGCACTGAAAAATATGAATGCTATTGCCAATACTATACAAGTTTATAACAGCCGTTAGCTCTGCTCTTAATAGTGGCGTCAAGTTGTTCTAGTTAAAACTCACAAACCAATTATAAGCACTTGTTTCAAGATATCGAATCCTCTTTGCTCCGCTTATCAGCTGCTGTTTTACCATATTTTCTATGAGTTTCGATTTGAATTAAAAGCTACAAGTTACAATAAAAAATGTGAGCTCATTAAAATTCATACTAATTCCTTTACTTAATGTAAGAAAAGAATTAATCAAAAGGAATGAATAGATAAAAATATATTTTCATATTAACGCACTAGCTAGAGTAATTTTGAGTGGCTTTCAACTGGTGAGGAATATGTTAGCTAAAAGCTTCGACTGAGTTCGTAGAAGGACAAACTTAAAAATGATGGACGTGGAAATTTCATCACACCCCCCAGCATAATTCCCTTGCCATTGAAAAGAAAAAAGATAATTCAAACTAGGGAAATTATTGCCTCACCATTATGAACAATTTGCGTGCTAAAAGTTCTTTGACAGCTGCCATCTCTAGGAAGTCAATGGTCGAAAAGCAATTTTTAACTCCGATTGCTTTTTAACCTACGTATATGATACCTGAATGGAAATTCCCATTTATTACTTTTTCTGCTGATCTCTTTTATCCTCAAAGCTACAAATCTTGTGAGATAAGAGGTAGAAACAGCGGAACATTTTATTCCCTTAAATTTCTGGACAAAATGAATGCATCTTCGGCTTGCAGAATTTTTTAAAATTTAACACTTTTTTTTACGTTTTTATCCAACATTCTTGTTTTTGTTTTTTTTTCTGTCCAAAAAAAATCTGTAAAATTTTAAATTAATTCATTAAATTGAATTCTGGTTTTTGCTTAAGGGCAAATAGAAAATGTATATTTACATTTATATTGAAATTGTGAATGAAATAAAGTTTCTAGTATTAAATAAGATTTTTTTTTATACTAAGCTTATTTATATAGTTTATTTGGGAAAAAAAAAGCAAAGAAGTGAACTTCATATTTTTCATCTTGCCTCAGACAAATCTGGGATGCAGTGAAGTACAAAAATGAATAAGCTTATTTCATGTTAGTATGGCCAAGAATCAACATTTCATCATTCCGCAAATATTAATTCTTATGCATACTTTCCCATATTTCTCCTATTGTCTCTTTGTTATGATGAAAAAGGGATTCGTTAATTATCTGTAAATTTAGATCTTACTTATTCTGTAAATTTGGATCTCACGTTAATTATCTGTTTCTACAAATATACATTAGTTTTTAGAAAACTTGTTTTCAAATTTAAATTTGAAACTCAAAAAGCATGAATAACTAATTAATATCAATACAAGCTCATTAAATAGGATAATATAATGCAGTTAATGACATTTTCTTTAAACAAAAAAGTTTTTCTCGTATTTTCAAGCCAGAAGAGAAGAGAATTACGAACGCATTTTATCTGGTAGCAACCTATAAATATATGAAATGTAAAATTGCTTCAGAATTATGTCTAAAATTCATAATTCAACTTTTTCATTTCGGTTGGATAACCCATTTAATAATTTTGGAAGATTATCTTAGGAGGTTATTAGAATCTCAGAAATTCTCCTATCGTAACCTGACAAACTTAAACTGCGAAATTAGAAAGAGGAAACTCTTCAACTTGATTCGAATATTATTAAACCTTTTCTTTAGTACTCTCGAAAAAAGAAAACTAATAAGACTCTTGAAACCAAGAAATTCTCTTTTGCATCGAATATCTAATCCTAGTTTAAAAAGGAAACTTGTGATCTTCTGCAATATTTATATTCTAGTAAATTATTATTTTTTAAATTTTTTCATCACTGAAATTTCTTCGGTTAGTTAGCTTCTTCTTAGTTCAAAATAAAATTGAGGAGTGTTTTCCCCTTATCCTTCTCGTATACTAACACAATGCAGCATATTTTATACTTCGTAATAAAGCGAGGAAAAAAAAAAAAAGACTGAGTATGAATTTTGCATGGGTTCCTTTCTACTGATCGGATACTAAATTTGATTCAAGTCTACAATACTGATGACAAGACCACTTACCAAATTTTTTCCTTTCT
>JAPMOR010029290.1:1184871-1242623 GCA_026543865.1 Argiope aurantia
TTTTTTTAACTCTGGGAGATTTGAAATGTGAAGATCTATCAAAATCTGAGGAAATTTTTGAGGATTACAGTATTTTCTTATTTTGTACTTCGCATGCAGGAAAATAAAAATGAAATGTCCACTTTTTTGTACAATGATCCGCACAATTTGGTTAAACAACAGCAACTCATTCTAATGCAACTCACTCTACTAAAAGAATTATTTCCACTCTAAACGAATCACAATTTTTATCCAGAACGAAAAGAAATCAGTCTGAAAGTCGCGTTGGAAAACAAACTCATCTTTTACAAAATTTCATCACATTAACTAATGCAAATGCAAACTGATTAAATAATAAAATCACAATCCAGATGAGCTCTTAATTTTAAAATGAGCTCTCATGGCGCAGCTCCCCTCCTCTTGATTAGCAGCCAAGGGAAGCGAGCAATCTGGAAATCAATTCTGGAAACAAAGCCTCCTCTCCCCCCACATAACTCACCAACTCGTATAATTGCAAAATGAGTGATTTCCACTGCCACTGTCCTGTCCCATTCAGTGACAAGCATTTTATTACGGCTGAAAATACTTATGTTAATTAATACGTATATTTATCGATCTCCTCAATTAGGAAAATGGGAGGTAAAATCAACGCCATTAATAATTTTACCCGCGCATGTGGAACTATTCATCAAGGAGGAAGAAGAGGTGCATTACGTGCTCTGCTTTTCAATGGTGCTTTTTTTAAGGGTTGCCCACTGCTGCGAATAGCTAACGTTCAAGGTTTATGGCGCTCGATTGTTTCACGGCGGGAAAGAATTTTTTCCCCCCGACCATAATAAAGAAAATTAAACACTTCAGCACTAAAATAGGATTGTACCGGATGATTGGTGCATTCTGACAGGGCGTTAAATAAAGAAATGGTATTTTAGCAGCTAGTGGACGGAAAATGTCGAAAAGATGAAGTTTTCAGATAAAAACGAATGTGGCTGACCCCAAATTCATTTAAAAATAGCATTCAGACAAATAAATATACTTGATGAAAACTTAACTAATCGACGTTTCAGACCAGTTGGTTCGCCGAGAGGGTTTATAATAGTTAATTAAACTAATCGTTGCTAAAATATTTAAGATAAATAGTTGCTAAAATTTCAGTTAAATATTTTGTGTACCTTGGTCTTAATGTCTTTCCTAGCAAAAAATTTTAGCTTCAAATTTTGATAGACAAATAACCCATACTATTTTAGAAGCTTTACACCGTTTTGTCCACTGTATTATTCACTTTCCTTATTTTCTGTATATCTTTATACATACCACTAGCCGCTGCACTTGCGGGTCTGTCTGCGTTCATTTATTTTATATTAAGAAAGCAAAAATGTATATAATTCTAAGTCGTAGAGTCTCCGCGTTCTTATATTCAACTTCTTTTTAAAACCTTCAACTTTAATTTGAATAGCAATTAATTAATTAATACTTACTATTTCAAATGAATAAACACTCTTAACCTCACTGTTTATCAAATATATGTAAGATCCTAGATCTGCCAGATCTAGATATATGTAAGACCCTAGATCTTGGAAAAATAGAAACATGAAGCTCTTAAGCTGCTACTGGCAACTTTAAAGAGATTAAATTTTAATTTATCATAACACCAATTTTAAGAGAAGAAAAACTTAAAAGCTCTTAGATCTTAAATACTTGATGCTTCTTTGATATAATACTTGTTGTAAGAATGAACTTAAATCTCTTAATATTACCATCTGCTTAAAACAGAATCCCAATAGTTGGAAAATTCAAATTCGGTCACATAAATAACTTTCATGGTGTAAGATAGAACGCGCACTCAACGGAAAACCAATGCACAAAAAAAAAAAAAAAAAAAAAAAAAAAAGTTTATTTTTGTTGAGTTCATTTACAGTGGAAATATTTTTTGTTCCACGCAGATTTTGTGACCTGCATTCACATTTATACTGCTTTTGGATTATGTTATTGAAATCTTATTTAATGTTTGATCATGTATTCACATTTCCTTATTTGAATTTTGAATAATGATGCTATGACCGTTATCATCAACAGGTAAAAAACACCTGAGTTCTAGATACTACGAAATTAAAATGAGTATAAAAATTCGTTGTTCATCAAAGCTAAAAAAAATGTTCGTTGACTTATTAAAAAAAAAACTATTAAGCCGATGCAATAATTTTTTAAAAAATTCATTAAAAACTGACAAAATTTAATAAATGAAATAAAATCTTATTCATTGAATTCAAGCTAAAAAACAGCTATGAGTAAGGTACATGATGTATGCTAAAAATTGAATGAGATGCTAAAAATTGAATTTCAGACAAAATTAAAGAAACAACAAATGAAAGTGCAAAAACTTTAAGCAATAGAATTTAAAATTGAATTACTGTTCTCGCATATTAAAAGGGAGATGTAAGTAACAGTGCTAGATGGCAGTAAAATAGGCTAAATATTTCAATGGAAAGAAATTTTTTTTATAAATCGTGATTAAATTAATTTAAAAAATTCATTAAAATTAGATGAATACCTATATAGAAATGAAATTTATCGTACTGGATTTTAAATGTTTTTGGAGCTAATGTTTTTAAAAATTTTAGATTGACATCAAAATAATTTTTGTAAAATTATATGTTCTGAAGTTATGGCAAAAAAACGTAAAGTCATTTTATTGCAATTTCACTTTGTTTAAAAGATTATAACGAATTTTTAAAAGCGCAGTTATGGCTTCTAGTTACTAAGAGACATGTATACCAAATTTTATTCGAATCCGTTTAGAGTGAAAAATAAAATAAGGTTTAAACAAGCAAACCAAGTACAGGAATTGAACAATTGAACAGCAGCGTTCAGTTATTAAAATCTATACTTATAATAAAGCTCAATGTGTGTGTGTGTGTCTGTGTGTGTATGTTGGCGCTCTACAGACCAGACCATTCAACCTACAGCTACCAAATTTGGCACGTGTATACCTTGGAGGCCGGGAATGTGCACCTGGGGGTTATTTTTTCGAATTTTTAATTAGAATTTTATTTATTTAAAAATTAAGCGAAATTTTGACGTGTTTCTGCTATAACTTCTGAAAACATTACGGCACAAAAAAGATTTTTACATGAAGTTAAAGATCAAAAATTTATCTTTTAAATGATACTAATGTTTTAATCTTAAAATTAAATTTCTATTTTTAACGAATTTTTAAAGATACATTTTAACTATATTTTTCAACAATTTTTTTCGTAAAAAATAAAAATTAAAATTAAGCATGTTTCGCATTCATGGGAAAAAATTGGGTTTTTTTCAAAGTGTTGCCATCACATTGATTAAAGCTCCAACTAAAAATAAATTAAATCTTTTTGGAAATGAAATCTGCAAAAATATAATTTTCGGCACGTGTCTGTAGGAAATGAAACAAATATGAAATATTATTTTTTCTAAAAAATAAATTCAAGAAAAATTATTTTATGATCTTTTACACTCTCTATACAGGGTGTTTATTTAGTCCCGGACCCATTTTGATGTTTACTGACTCATAAAATAATGAAGATATAAACAAACTTATGGCATTTATTGATGGAATAACTCATATATTTTCCTTTTCACGTTTGAATATTTTTACTTTTGTAAATATCGTCTGCGCGTGTGGTTAATTTCAGATAATTTCATTTTCCAGTCTAAATATCTGTACTTTTCTAAATATCGTCTGCTTATTAATTGCATTTTTCTCTCATTTGTTTTTGGCAACTATTGAAATGTTATGTTTACTTTTGATATTTTTGTTCTATGTAGTACTCATAATAAAGCTCAATGTGTGTGTGTTTGTGTTGGCGCTCTACAGGCCAGACCATTCAACCTACAGCTACCAAAGTTGGCACGTGTATACCTTGGAGGCCGGAAATGTGCACCTGGGGGTTATTTTTTCGAATTTTTAATTAGAATTTTATTTATTTCAAAATTAAACGAAATTTTGGCGTGTTTCTGCTATAAACTCCGAAAATATTACCGCACAAAAAAGAATTTTACATGAAGTTAAAGATCAAAAATTTATCTTTTAAATCATACCAACGTTTTAACCTTAAAATTAAATTTCTATTTTTAATGAATTTTTAAATAATTATTTTGAATATATTTTTCAACAATTTTTTTTCGTACAAAATAAAAATAAAATTTAAGCTGTACGAGCACGTTTAGTATTCATGGGAAACAATTAGCTTTTTTCAAAGTGTCGCCATCACATTAATTAAAGCTCCAATTAAAAATAAATTAAATCTTTTTGGAAATAAAATCTGCAAAAATATAATTTTCGGCACGTGTCTGTAGGAAAGGAAACATATATGAAATATTATTTTTTCTAAAAAATAAATTCAAGAAAAATTATTTTATGATCTTTTACACTCTCTATATTATTAATCCAATAAATCAGTTATATTTTAAGGCAAGTTTTGTTTAATATGAACAGGATATCCATTCAGATCAGGGCCACACAGCTGATTTGTAAACCTTTAGTAAGTGACAGATCTGCTAAAATGGTCTAAATGGAAAATGATTATATTTCATGTAACTTGATTTAATAAATACTCTAATAAATAACGAATTTTTGATTTTACATTAAGCTTCTGCTGTGGAAATTACGAATAACAAAATGTTCTTGAAACACTAATATTTTAAATAAAAAGAATTAATTTCCAATCAACTAAATCTATCACTTAAACTGACTGATTTATGAAAATTTGAATATCACTATTCAATAAAAAAAGGATAATTTTAGATTTTCCATCGATCGTTTCAAGGAAAATACGCCAATCAGCGCGCAGGTTTCTCAAGATTAATTGACCTAAGATTATGAAAATGTTGAGTTTTTCTAAATTTTTAACATTCAAAACTTCATAAATAAGTCTTAGTTGATTGTGGAAAACAGAAACATTCATTCAATTATTTAAAATTTGGTGTGTTCAGAATATTTCTCAGAATATGATACCTTACTGCATTAAATTTAGACTTCATAATTTTTTTAATATATTTATAGGCCGGAACAAAATATTATTATTGATTTCATTTCAATCCTTTTGAAAGCAAAACTAAAAACTGAATTTTATACTGAATCTGAGAAATTTTTGTTGAATTATTGTTTAGATATTACATAAATTATGAAAAATATTTTGTAGTTCACATAAGACTTAAATACCGACCGATTCTGTTTGCAATACTCATATTCAGTAATAATAATAATAAATAAATAACAATAAAGACGATAAATAAAATAAAACGCTTGGTTTTATTTAAAAATATCTTTATATTAATTGCAATTTCATCATTTCCACTTTATATTAAAGTTGAAGTTTTACCGGAAATGACAACAAATTAGCAAAATATATATAGTAAATTGAAAGAAACGATCTAAGCAACAGTATAAGTTTAGTATGACTATCAAAATTTGAAGATTAAAAATGTTTTGTTTGAGAATCTATTAAGAGACCAGTTACTTAAAATATTTAATTGAAAATTGTAGTGAGCGGTAATACTGGCGAACCGGCTGGTCGAAAAAGGCGGCTAGTATTTAATAAAAATGTATTAATAATAGAAGAAACTATAGTGCAAAAATGAATACTACTAAAAAAATTCTTATTTTGTTTTTTAAGAAGATGTAAAAACAATTCTTGTATTGTAATATTTTCAAAAACTGTCGTAGAAAATATAAACATTTCGCTTATTTTTTTTAATAATTAATCATTTATTTAAATATTTTTAAAAATCACTCCATTTCACACTCCAAAGCATATACGCACCAAGTTCGGTAGCTTTAGATCAAATGATCTGGTAGCGAGCCAGCACACAAACACATTTTCATTAAATTCGAAATGGCTTCGCGTATACCCATGGAAGTAAATTGACCTACAGTAAAGTGACTATGCTGAATTTATTGAAACAAGTTAGAATCCCCTAAGGGCGAATTAAGGAACTTAACAAAAAAATAAAGGAGATTGGCCAAAAAATTCTGTTAAAAATGTATGTTATACCATAATAAAAACATAGATTCATGGAATTATCTGTAAAATTGGTGGAGATATTAATGATTAAAATTATGAACTTTTCGTGACTTAAAAAAGGGTTCGTCCTAAAATTATAAAACATACTTTCCGATATTATTATACAGTTTTTCCCAGGTAAGCAACAGCGAAGTGAAATTTAAGCAACAAAGAAAGTAAGCAATAATAGTAATAATAAAATCTGAAAAACGCACTCGGGATATGTGTGCAGGGGGGGGGATATGAGGATACATTTTAAAATTTTAGACGAACTCTTTTTCGAGTCATAGGAAGTTCATAATTTTAATCGCAATTTTACAGATAACTCCATGAAACTTTTTCTTGTGTTTTTATTATGTAATAGCGTAAATTTTTCTAACTGGATTTTTGGGGCAATCTCCTTTATTGTTTTAGGAGCGGGGTATTAGTAACTTCCTTATTTTGCCGTTAGGGACGTTTTAGCCTGTCTCAATAAAGTTAGCATAGTCTTTTTACTATAGGCACATAGCTCGTATCGAAAAACATCTGCGATAAAAATTAGTAAGCGATTCGACTGTAGAAAATTAGGGGCTAAGAATAGTAATATTCTTAGAAATATAACCGAATAAATCGGCAAGTTTTGGAAATTTGCGAGAACAGTAATTTATCAATTTGTTGTACTGCCTCTCATCACAAATTTTCTGTTTGAATACCAATAATATACTTATTTGACATTGTACGCTTGTCAAATATTTTAACTAAAAATTATGTAAATAAAACGGGAGTCGACTCCACAAATGAAATTATAATAAAGACACAAGATTCGGTAAATAATAGAGATGTAGGATTTTTCATTATTTCTAATCAGATCTTTGAATTTCTACTTTAGAATTCAAAATTCAAAAATTAGCACAAAGCTGCAAATTTGCCAATTTATGCTTGCATGTTACTAGCGAAATAGGCAGCGCAATTTAATTTTGAAATCCATTGTGCATGTGACAAAAGGAAAAAGAATGTGATGTCACTACAAATGCTGTTAGGTGTCATATGGAGTTTCATGATGTTTCAGGGATTTATTACAATGAAATTTTGATGGAGGAACATTATAGAAGATGGACATTAACTACTAAATATTTCCTGTAAGTCCAAATTGGGATAGCTTTTTGTTCAGCTTTTTTCATGGAAGCCTAAATGATAAATTAGAAGAGAATTTTAGGAATCTCAATAAAGCAATTGGATTAAACGCTTAAAATTTTTATTTCAAGCTAATTCACGCAGTATAAACATTTTAACATAAACATTATAAACATAATGATCTTATTTTAAAAATTCATGAGGCATATAAATTGATTTTCGTGAATTTAACATAGAAAATCACACAATGAGGAGAGAATTTTAATTTTTTTGAAAACTAAAATTTTTTCTTTAAAAAATTTATTTTTGATAAAGCTGGCCATTTTTTTTTCTTTTTAGTATTTGTTTGTCACAGTTAATTCCATTAATTCCTTCTATCATGAAATTTTGACAGTGAAAAACCACTTAAATTATAGAAGCGATAATAACATCCAGACAAGTACACAAAATGAGGAATGATGTTTAAAGCAAAATAATGAAAGTTAGATTCACACTTAACATAAATAGATTTTGCAGTGAATACTGTAGTAACGAATTATCTTATGCCTCATTTTCTCTTCAAGGAATAAATACATCCTGACTGGAACAACCTATAAAACCTACAGAAAAAAAAGAAAGGAATAAATCTAAGGATTAGGATCAGTTATCGAAACAAACAGGATTTACTCGTCATAAAACATCTGAGTGATCAGACATTTATCCAACCATGAAACGTGATGTATACTGAATTTTAAGCACGTGACAAATTACGAGTTGACAGTTAACAGTTATACACGTATTGCCAAGCACATTGTTTTAGCTCTTGTTTTTTAAACAATTAGTCTCTGTTGCAAAGTTTTTGTGTTCATTTCAACGCTATAGCTGGATGCCATATAGACTCGATTTTTAATTGCCCCAAACGGAAAAAAATTATTTAGATTATGCTCTGTTATAAAACAGTGGAGGTGGTGTCCTCGAAACTTTCTCGTATACTCTCCGATGAAAGTGTTAATCAAAATCCTCTTACATACACATATTAAAACTTGGTCAATTTCATAAACACCACAAGTGCTCAGAATTTTATTTTCAAAATTCCGCATTTGAGTATACTGAATATATGCATACGCATTTGAGTATATTGAGTATACATCGTAGTATACTGAAGAATATAGAGTATGCATTTTGGAGCTTTTTGTCAAAAAAAGTGTTATCCCAAATCCCTTTGCATAAAAATATTAAAACGTGGCCGATTTCATGAACACCACAAGTGCTCAGAATTTTATTTTCAAAATTCTGTATTTGAGCGTTTCGTGCATCGTAGTATAGTGAAGAACATAGAGTATCCATTTAGAGCTTTTTTGTCAACCGATTAGCATTAAAATTTTTCACTAGACTGCAATTTTAGAAACCAGATAACCTGTACAGGCAAACGGACAACTCCTCGGTGGGTTTCGTTCAAAATTTAATTTGGATTTACACTTTAGATACTAAAACTATATATTAAATTTAATTTATCTGGGATGTTGCATTTCGTAGCTATCGTGTTCACTTGTACTAAAGCAGACAGAAAAATTTCCCGAAAATGGATCTTCTTTAAAATATCTCAGAAACCTACAAATTTGGTGATAAATATTATATGCCAAATTTCCTTAATTTATTTCAAAGTGTTTTTGAGTGATCGTGTTTACAGATATACATTATTTTAAAAATTCGTTTTTCAGGCAGGAAGGTCTGAAAAGTGCAGATTCGTCAAAATCTCGCGATTGAATTTTTAGGATTATGACAATACTTTCTTTTGGTATTTTTCATATACAAGAAAGCGAAAATAACAGGATTCCCACGTATGCTTATTAAATATGTTTTAATGTTTATGTTTATACATATACGTAATTTATATGAAGGAATTTAATACACGTATACTTATTATTTTATACGTAAATATACGTGTCTGTCATTCAGTTAAATCCATGCAAGCATTACAATGACGGTATTTCCCAAATTGACAAATTGCAAATTTACGGTATTTCCCAAACTGCGAAATTACAAATTTATTGTATTTTTCAAAATGACATTGTCTTCATACCCTTCTTATTGTAAATAACACCATAAAATAATAATCTATTTTAGTCATTGCACCGTTATTTTATAAATGGGGGATTTTTTTCGACTTATATTATTTGTGGGAAAATAAAATTGCTGTTTCTGCATCCTTAAATCATTATATATATAAAAATTCTCATTTTCTGTTGCTTAAAAATATTTTTTATGGTTGAGAAGGTTTTTATTATCTAAACATTTTTTTTTCTGGATTAAAGAAAAACAAAATCTGAATAAAAGTGATTTGTTTCTTTAGAAGTACAATAGGTCTAAAATATAATCAAATATCGCTAACTCATGTGCCCACATTTAATGACGCTATTTGGAAATTCCGCCGTCAAATCAGGAAAAATGTTATGAAAATGGTAATAAATCGCTATCTTGTCACCGTCATAATAATCACAAACATTGTTTATGTAATGATAATTGCTATTGAAGACCATTTTTTTTAAAGAATTTATTTATTTTATTTTATTTTTCTTCTTATTTTCGAGTAGGAAACTATTTGCATATTTTCCAATAGGAAGAAAATCCTACGTTAAAGAAAGATTTATCGTTCAACGGCTCGTTAGGGCTGACTTTAAGGTTCTTCAAAGTATTTCTTTTTAAATGATTTAAATATAACAAAAATTGAGAATTTTAGAGTCACTAAATTTTTTGTATAAAAGTATTAAATTCGTTCCTGTGGTAAAAAAAAAAAAAAAAAAAAAAAAACACCGCCTGTTAAAAACAATTTAAGGTTTAAAGCTAGCTTCTCCAGTACGAAGTAAAATTGTTTCCATCCAGTCATTTCTCTGTATGCTAATTTTTGCATATTTACCAGACTTACTGCGACCCTAAATGACATTAAAAGCTTTTGTAGTCGAAGAACCTTTGGCAATGTACATTTTAGTCACGTTTATCAATATAAGTATTTTTGTTTTTTGTTAATACATGCTTTGATTCTTTTGCTTTATTTTTCTGTATTTACATACACTTGGGGTAGTAGAAAACTATTTGTTTATAAATGGGAGTATGAAAATTTCTTTCCAAAGAAAATGGAAGCCGCGACTGGTAAAATTTATGATTTATTGCAAGCCCACTTTAATTCATAGATAATCGCATTATGAAAAATTGCAATTTAACAACAGTTGTTACTTTTTTAGCCACTTTTATGGGGTTTCTTTTTTAATTTGATATTTTAAATCCTATACAAAGAAATAAATTTAAATATTTGCGTGGAAATAATACAATTTTTCTTTTAATTTACATGTGAATATATCTGCATATTTTTGTTTTTCAGAATAGAGGTCAAATAATATTTCAGATTTTTCATTTCAAACAATTAATATAAGTGTTGGGTTCAGTAGATTAAAAGTCAAATGTGCAGTTGTTACGTCAATGATGGCTTAAACTGAAAATTTTGGCTAAAACGGCTGGAAAGTTCTAATCATTGCCTCATCTAAACCCTATATACATAGAAATACTGTGGTGTAATTTTCATTGTAGAATTAGCAGAATTTTGATTTTTCCTGTATACTACTTGTTTGTAACATTATAAATACTCCTCAAACTATAAAAAGAACAATATGTAATTAAAAACAGAATTATAACCTTCCTTATATTTATAACATTTAAGAAACATAGTGATTTGGGCACAATATATTTATCATGTTTACATTATTTTCCTCTCTTCACTGCCTGAATTTGTATCAGAAAGCACTAAAATTAGAGAAATGATATTTATAAAGCCGAAATAGAATATAATTCTGAAAAGTATTCTTCAAGCTTTAGATACAACATATCAAATTTCAATCATATGAACAAAAATTAAATAGAATATCATTTACCATGTATGTTTTTCAATATTTATTCCATGAAACCGATATTATTGCCATTATTAGAAACCGATATTCATAGTCTGCAACTCCTTAAAAAGAATTAATTTAAAACAATATTTTAAAGATTAATAATAAAAACATATTTTTTAAAACGCACTTTCACTGATGTGCTAGAATGCAGACATTTATTTATTTTAATTATTTTCTACATTTAAATTTGTTTGTTGAAATTAT
This sequence comes from Argiope aurantia, assembly GCA_026543865.1. NCBI lineage: Eukaryota > Metazoa > Arthropoda > Arachnida > Araneae > Araneidae > Argiope > Argiope aurantia. Next base: position 1,196,132 of record JAPMOR010029290.1, read on the forward strand.
TTTCAACTTATATTTTTCCTCAAATTCACTGCCATGTGTCATCAGTTGCTTAAAATCAAAATTTAACTAAACTAATTAATTTAAAATTAAGTTTTGCAAATATTAAAATGTTGTATTATCATTAAGAATACACAAGTGACCAAAATGTGAACATTTCAGACATCAGGAAATAAATGAAAAAATGATTACAAAATTCCATCCTAACAAGCAATAAATAAAGGAAATTATATAAAAGTGAGTAAAAATGTTATGACAATGTTTTCCGAAATACCTTTAATTCACCAGGATGTGAACAAGAAAACCTTTTTACAAAATTAAAGTGATTGAATTATTTCATTTTTAGTTCATCCTAGGGATCGGAAAAAATCTGACATCTACCAGACATATCTCTCAGACATTTTTCTCCTTTAGGTAAAATTTATGTGGAAAATATTAGACATGACAAAAATGGAACTTAGTGAGCTTCTATACATGTATTCACATCAACGTTACTATGGCTTAGGTACTTCATTGTGTCAGCTTTAAACAAGTCATTCATGACTTGATTTAAACCTCGTGGAAAATTAAGAACATGTTGGAAAGGTAAGTGAACACGTGGGCTACACTCACATACTTGATTTTTTTTAAATGGAAGGCAGCATTCTACAGTTGTAAAACTGAAATCGGTGGTAAAAGATATTTGGTTTGAATTAATGCCAGAAATGACGGGAAAAATGTTATTGAATAATGTTATTGACCATTAAACTTACTTGGTTTGAATTAATGCTAAAAAATGCAGAGAATATCAATTATTTCAGCTAACTCAATCTAAAGAAATAATAACTAAGCATAAAAATATTCTTATTTTAGTGTAAAAAATAAATGTCTAGTATTCTTAAACTTCTGACACACCTGTTTTTGTGTTTCTTACTGAATTCGATTATTAAAAATAAAATTTTAATTATAGTTGTATCAAATATAATTGCAAAACTATAATTTTTAATTTATACAAAACGATGATTTAAAATAGAGTGAACATTTAAAGTTTTAGTTCAAAATATTAAGAAACTACAGAAATTTTAAGCTTTTGACATGGATTGCAGAGACTTAATAAGGAGGTTAACACATTCTCTACATTTTCTCTTCTTTTCTTTGCACTACTGCAAACTGATACTTTCCTTACAAGAATTTTAGAAAGCTTATCAGAGCAATTACTTTCAAGTCGTTAATATTTCTTTTTGATAATTCCGTCTCCATTAATGCATCATGACAAGTGATAAAATTGGCACATAATTTTACTATCATCTGCTAGAATATCTCTGTTGAGCTGTCTCTCATTTCAAGGGTTCTTACTTGAAGTCTCCGTATCGTTTCTGGCAAAGATTTCTTAATGCATTCAAAGGGTAAAGAGAGAGGGTTGTTATCGGGAAGAGTTTTCTGCCTCCTTTTTCCATGCGAACTACACTTAAGTGAGCCTTATCGGGGTAGTTAGGACCCTGACCCGCGAAAGGTCACTAAGTGCTGCAGTAAAAAGACGGCGCTCCCTTTTGAAAGTCTGGATAGCCTTAATATTAAAAAAAAAAAAAATGTGGTTATATATTTTCCTGCTGATAAGAAAGTGAGACTAATATATTACAGAATGAAATATGCAGAATTTTTAAAATTTGCTCGACATCATAGGGTACATTTATAAACATTACTTTAAAAACAGTCGCGTATATAACCAATAATAAAAGTATTCTAATTTCGAACCATGTTGTTCAATCTAGCGTTCATCGCAAATTGGAAGTTGTTAAACACCCCAGTGAGCTCTCAAAGAATTTTCAGGAAACTGCAATTCTTTTGTCATGCTCTGTTCATACTTATTTATTTCAAATTCATGAAGTAGGTAAAATGAATTCAGTAAATTTTATCTTTCTTCCCACAGATTTTTTCATTAAACATTAGAAATAACTATTTTAAATAAATTTTCTTTTCATATATTTAAGGTAAGTCTCATTGTTCTTGCAATTAAATGATCCTACAATTATGCACTTTCAAGTATGAATTTAAAAAAAAACAGAGCAAGGAAAGTTAAAGGTGGTCAGGATTGAAATTTTTTTTTTCAAATTCAGACGACAAAAAGCATTTTCTTATACTGAATGTTTATTCTTTCTCTCCTTTTCCCTCCTTATATTTTAGTCCTCCTTATATTTATTATATGATTTTAAATCCGAATTAAATACTTAACAAGCAAATATTTTTACTTAATCATATTTTCCGTTTAATTTGAAAGAACTTTTGTTCATAGAAGGAATTCAAAAATTAACGTGTTCAAGTGAAAAAAAGTTTCACATAAGTTTCATTGAAATACTTTTCAAAATTTTCTTTAAGCAAATTTCACAGAAATTAAGATTTAGTTTATTCAATTATTTTAACACATAAAAGCAGAAATCATTTTTTTTTTCAATATTGAATATGAATGTGCAGTAAAAATCCAATTATCCGTCTTGCGAGTTATTCGTGGATTTTCTTTTGTGACAAAATATTATTAAAAAGCAACCACAAAAATATATGTTGTTCTAACATAAAAAATATTACTAATAATTTACCTTTTTTAATTTAAGAAATGTAAATTAACATTTCCCTAAGTACAAAAGTCTACCATGTATTAAGTTATAATTTTATTTGAATTGTAAATAAAAATCTATCCACTGTAAATAAAAACTATCCAAACATATCCCCTGTAAATAAAATATAACTACCCACTGTAAATAAAAATCGTTCAAAAGCTTTTAAATATTAATTTGTCCCTTTTTCATCCATTTTGAATGTGAATTCGATCATGAAGAATTCATCCGCGGTTGCCTAACCACCCATTTCTGCTTATAATTGAAAGTTTACTGTGCGTAATCCAAAAATTATTTAAAATATATATAATATTCAAGACAAGGCTTAAGATGATTGTCAAATAATTTATCTGGAGATTATATCATTTCATTTAAGTGAAGAGAGTCGTTTATACGAAAAAAGCAGGTAAGATATTAAAAATTAATATTCAAGCTTCTTTTCCACATGTTTTCCAGTATTTGAAGCGCGTATCAGATTTTGTGTATGTGCTGTCAAATTTAAAATATACACTATTTTAATTAAAAATTCAGAAGCATTGTTGTATCTGTGAAACTTCTATCATAATTTGTATTATTGAATGTTGTCACGAAATATTTCAGAGGGCTTTCGAAGTATTGACTGCTTTTCAGTGATGTAAAATAACTAGATAATTAATTCTATGTTTTTCTGACATAGTAAGCTCCACCGTTTCCGTTCTTATCATTTCATTTCTTGCAGTCTGAGATTGGGCAGTTCCCCAAACTGGTTTTATTTGAATTTCTTGTGTTTACTTTTTTTCCCCCCTCTGGATTCTGTAGTTTATCAATTATGAAATTGTGGAAGCCGTTTAAAGTCGGTCGTTATATGAGGCAAGTATGCGTCGCAACCCAATTTCGCTAAGTGCCAACTAAACGCCGGGTTTTCTTTTTCCGAGGCAATAATTCCCTGAGCTATCTATCTCGCGAGTGATGGCTGTTCGGAACACGCCGTCGTTCCATCAAGGCGTTTCCCTTGCTAATCAATTATTTATCGGCCATTGGACGTTAGATGAAATTAGAGCGAAGATGGGACCCGCTTAAAAGGTCGTTCATCATTGCCACCGACTCACGCGGATGCATTATTTACCGCTGATTCGAGAGCAGGTTGCCACGAAACACCGATAACCGTCATTTGCCTACGAATCGATGGACGCACGCGTTTTTTCTTTTCGTTCATCAAAGTTTTGATCGGATTTATAAGTTCTGCTCTGGCTAAATACCGAAAAGAAATTTTTAAAAGAATCCGAGGATCTAAAAACAGAAAAATAATAAGTAATATTTTGTTTCCTACTTCCTCAGAACAGAGTATGCATAGAAAAAAAAGTATCGTATTCTTCAGTGGGGGGGGGGAATAGAAAAGGGAAAGAAGGGGAAAAAAGGGGTATTCTTTGAATGAATCTTTGCATTTTGGATGTTCCTGCATCAGCAAAGAAAAAAAAATCTGTCATATTTTGGATTATACATTCTGTTTTTTTCTTGCGCATGCAAATAAGATAACTTAAGAAAGGGATGAATGGGTGAAATTTGGTTCCGCACCATTGTTCAAAACTTATAAATCTATATCAAAATTTAGACTGAATCATTCAAAGAGACGACTCCTTGTCTATCCGTTCGTATCTATCTGAACACAATGGCTAAAAAACGTAATGAATTAGATATCATATCATCACAATTTATTTCAACCCGCAAATCATATAAATATAAATGAATTAGATAAAAGAAATTTGATTTGTAATCTTCAAATCATACTCTAGTAACAAACATATATTTTACAATATTGTATGATACTAAACAATATTTGCAATATTGTATGTATTGTTGTATATTGAATAATATAATATCGCGCAATGTTGTATAACAGATTGAGATTTATATAAAATTTTGGACTAAATCTGTGAATGGGCGCTTTGCTTGTCAATAGTATTGAGAATGCTAACACGATAACTCAAAACTATGACGAGCTAGAAGAATGAAGTTTGGTAGACGTTTTTTAAGTCGAATAGGGCCGAATTCAGTCAACGGAGGATTGTACCTACTGTTCCAAAATATATCTTTGACTCTCGTCATTATACGCCGAAGATATGCACAAAACACGTCTTATTGTGAAAGTATGAAAGAAAATTGACGCAAAACACTCACAATTATTGATTTTCTTCCTTTTATAAAAAATAATCTTTTTTTATTAAATTTTTCACCGATTCCCTCGATTTTCTTAATGATTGGAATTTTTAAAAAATACAAAGACATTAAATAAATTTCAGTGTAAAATTTTCAACGAAGTTAGTTTTGTTGGCCAATATAAATGAATTTACTTTCATTTATAGACAACTTCATATAGCATTCGCGCAATACAATAGCTGACTCTTAATGTCGGCACTTCGAGATTTTGAAAGCATTAACTGGTTGATAATAATAACCGAATATGGTAGAATCAACTATATTCTTATCATGTCAAGGGGGAAGAGAACAGCACTTACGTCCGGAGTGTCTACAGTTTTTTCAAAATTAACAATTAAAAATATTCTATAATTGTTCCTTATTGACATTCCTTGACAGTTCATATATATATTGTATGTATTGTATTGTATTATTTTTGCTTAAAATTTGTTGAATAATGCAGCATGCCGCGTTTTTGAATATCAAGATCTCGAGACATTTTGACGTTCATTAGAGTGTTTTCTTCACCATATTCTTCTTCGTCAGAATCATCAACATCTATTGCTCAAAAAAAAATTAATTTTACGAAGAAGTTGTGAAATTTTGATCAGCTCAGCGAAATTGCGTTGATTGTTTCATGTAAATTTTATACATGCTAACATGTTCCAGTTTCTTTTACTACTCAAATCATTTCTTTTTTTTATATATCTGTTTTGCTTTCGGAATTTAATTAAAGATACCAGTGGTTTATGGCTTTTCAGATTTCATTTCATATATGGCAGCGTAGTTGCCATTTTAAATCAATCCTGAACAAAAATAAGGACAAAAAAAAAACCCTATGAAATGGTCCAGACAAAAAAAAAATGAACTCATGGGAAAAATGACTGCCAGATGTTTCTTTATAAGTGGAGAGAGAAATTTCATGAATGTCAATCCTTAACACTATTGAAAGTAACAGATAGATTAGTTCTTTACTTCAAAAGTGATAATATTAAGCAAGCAGTGATGGCATTAAACGAATATTTTTGCATGCATTTGAGGACATCATTTTGGCATCAGAGAATTTTAATGATATAAAGTGAATAATAACATTAACCCTCATTGCGTTGAATGGTATCTACTATATAATTCAACAAATTTTTAACAAATTAAAAAGCCTAAAAAACTGAAATGAAAAAAATTGGATTCATTACTCTCGAAAATAATTAGCAGTCGTTCGAATTAAATTTGAAAAATAATTAACAGCAAATGTATTATTCTTTTTAAATCATATTTATTTTTACTATCATGAATAAAAACACAGCACATGTAGCAAAGCTAAATTCTGCAATTGAGACATTAAATTCAATATTTTATTATCTATTTTATTAAATCGCCCAAATTGGTTATTGATTTTAATTGACCTGTAACCGTCTGATTCCATCAAAAGAAGAAGTTTGCTATACTTTTAAATAATTTATTATTGTTTTGAAATTAAAATAATGGTTTTTTTAAATAAAAAATAGCAATTCAAATAATTTTTGTCAAAACTGCTTTGCCTGAAGGAAACAATTATACTATAAATCACTAAGAAACATTTTCACATGCAGTAGCTTGATAAATTTGCCACCTGAATTAATAATAAACCTTAGTAATAATCAATGATGTTATAAACCTCTTCAAAAAATGATACGAGTTCAAGTGTATTTGATTTTGAATGATCTGATGAATTTTGATAGATAAATCGAGAAATAATCATAATAATAATATACGAAATGCAGAAACGATATTTTCAGGAAAATGTTCGTTGCATTCTAAAAACTATTCATTAAATAATAAAATGAAACCTAGGTTAATGACAAATACAAAAATATTCAATTAAATATAGCAATTCAATAAATTTTATTGAAGTGTTTCAAATTAGAGCGAATTTATTATATGGTTAAGTTTGCAGATATTGAAGTATTTGAACAAAAGCTCCGTGGCAACTCTCTCGACCAGAATACTGTTCTTCGCGATCATCCACTTAAAAAAAACCCTCTATTTTCCTATTATTTGCATTTTATGAAATGATAAAAAAAACCGTCATTCTTAGTGATATGTGTTCATTTTTCCACATCTAGAATCAGATTATCTCCATCTTACTGCAGAATAACTTTCACCCATAAAAACCAAAGTCTATGAATTATACAGTAAAAGCATTATAAAAAGACAACTCATTTTCGAAATTTCAAATTTTGAGATTTTTTTTTCCATAAATGCACAAAAAGGTACAAAATTCCTTAACTATCTATTAACTATAAATAAGGTTATTTAAGGAAAGGGGTTAAAGTTCTCAAAAAATATTGATCAAAATTCTTGTTTCACGTAGTTTCATCCCCACTTTTTTATCTCCATAATAGTTATTGAATTTGCATCATTTGTATGGCATAGATTATTCTTAAGTTATTTCTTTAGCAGAAATTTTTTCTTAAAGAAAATCTGTTGGAAAAGAAAATTCTGATAAAAATGCCTCTCCCTAAAATTTTGTATCATTACTTTCCAAATAATTTTTTTTCATAATCTTTTTTATATAAAAACGCAAATGATAAAAATTCTACTCAAACATTTTTTTTGGTAAAGGCACACTTTAATGTGCAACAATAAAAATATGCTTCAAATATCTATCAGTAATTATGAAAAGCACATTCAGAAGATCAGAACAACGTTACTAGACTTAATTAGGAGCATAAATTCCAGATTATTTCTCCGAATTTTTTTGGAACAATTTTACACGAAAAGCAAATTACACAACTTTTTTGAATATGTACATTTATTTAGTTTTTGTTTCAAGTAGCGTTATCAGTATGATAATTTTCCCTTAGTAACTACGAAAAGCATTTTCAGAAACTTGGAACAGTTCTTAATAAAGAAACAAATTCTGGACTTTCTTTCGGAAAAGTTTTCGCAATTTTTTTGTTTTGTTTTTCATTATTCATATAAAAATGAAAGTGGTGAAAATTTCTTGAATGCATACAATCGTTTGCATGCAATGAACTTATGTTTTAATATGATAAGTTTCTTTTTAACAGTGAAAAAGTACATAACCGAAACTAGTAACAGCATCATTATATTTAATCAGGGATAAAACCTCACAGATTTTTCTTTTCGTTTTGCTTTTAAATCTTAATATAAAAACGTAAATGAATAAAAATTTTATCCTGAATATTTTTAAAAATATATGTAATGCGCATGCAGTTAACGTATGTTTCACATAACCTATCAAAATGAAAAATTTCCCTCCGTAACTATGAAAAACACGTCCAGAAACTAGGAAGAGTTTTACTATCCTTAATCAAGAAAATAAACTCTCCGAGTCATAACTCTTTTAGTCCCCTTAAAAGCTTGAGTCACGAGTTTTGAGTCGTATCCTGATTTAAGAGCAGAATCCGTTCCTGTTTATCTTCACAGCTGGCAGTTCTGACTAGAGAAGGGTAATAAAGGGTAAGTGTCACGAAAAGTTCTCTTTAACAGGCTTAATAGAAAAAGAAAAAAAAATGATGGAGGACATAGTTCACACAAACCGTTCAGACACTTCTTAATTGCTTATATAATACAAACAGTCGGAGACGCCTTTGCAGTTTTCAAGCAGTAAATCTCAAAATATTTCATTCGTTATTTACCGCCAATAATTTTCCCTAATTTATATGTTTCACGCTAGAATAACAAATTCATTTTATTTATATTTTTAGATTGGATCTATAGTGGTAAATGCAATCGATATTCAGCTCAAAAATCAATAAATTATTATTGTTTTAAATAAAACGAAAAAAAGAAAAAAACAGCTCTCTTGGAAAATTTTAGACATAAGATTTAATTTTATTTCTACATGAATGTTAAAAACAACAACCGAATATTTTAACTTGAAGATACGAAATTCCGATTGTCGTTCCCGCGATTCATTGTGTCTTAAAATTTTGCCTTTGTTGATTTACAACATGGTTCGTTCATTTTACAACATGGAATGGAATTGGAAGAGAACAGATTTTAAATTTCAAATAATGATTTCTATGGGCATTTAATTTTCCTTTCATAATCATCTTTATAACTCTCTATTTGAAGAGAATAATTCCCCTTTAGTATTCTAGAATATTTTTAAATATAAACTCAAAAATCCAATACTTGCTTATTTGGATAATTTTATTTTTAGATCTAAAATTTTAATTTAAAACCAATTTATAGTAAATGACTCTTAATGTGATTACTTCGGTATTTAAGAATTTTGATAATCTGAACCAATTGATAACTGAATTTGGTAAAATCAACTTCTACGGAATCTGCTTTAACGGGCATAATCCGTAATGCGAAACAAATTTTCCCATAATAATCCATGTAAAATAGAACAATGCGTTTTTTCCATTCAGAAAGAAAAAAAATAACTCCAACAAATTTATAATGTAATTTATTACTTGTAATACATGTTTTTATAAGAAAATTGTCTAGCCTTTGACTACATTTCAAAATTTGAGGAAAATGGGAAATAGCATTATCATTAAATGAAATAGTAGTTGTAGCCCTCGTAATTACTGCCTTATTAGGATGATGCTTCTCAATGAATAATACAATAATAAATTTAAGTCATTGAAAAATCTCGGACTAGTATTGCATCAATATAATCTTCTCCTAAGTGCTCTACTTTTATAAAAAAAGAATTTTTTTTTCCCGAAGCTTTGAATTTTATAAGAAATAATTTTACTTTCATAATTTTACTTCAATTTTCATTAAATATATATAATTAAAAATGTGTCGTTTTGACATGAATAAATTTTTCAGATGAATGTTGTTTGCCAACGGATTCTAAAACCCTCGGCGCTTTTGCGCATGCGTTAGGATGGATTTAATTCGGCAGAATAGGAATGAAAGGAAAGAGGAAAGGAGGAGATGTTTACATTTGACAATAAAGTAATCGCGCACATCCTTCCCTGTGTCACATTTTAGTGAGATAGAACCGCCGAAAAGTGGTCATCTTAGAATACCGAAACGAACAGTATGAACCATGAATAAAGAAGTTAGCTTAAAAATGGCCTCGAAAGTTAAGGCTTTGGATAAATACAAAGTAACAAGATTCTTCTTTTTATAGTAATAGCTATAACCGTCCAGAACAACTACTTTCACTGTATAAAGATGGAGTTACTGACCTATATCGAGGATTAAAGATTATATGCGCATTTTTCTAAAATCTGATTTATAAAGCAATAAAGTTGTTTTATAAAAGAATTTATAGATAAAAAGTGCACATAAATTAGCGTTTGAAAGAATTCCTTATGTAATTGTTCACGATACAGTGAACGCAATAAATTATGCTAGTTTATGAGAATAAATGCATGCGTTAAGAAAAGATTTACCCTCATAAATTACCGAATTTGATCTGTGCACATGTGTTTCTAATATACTATTAAAACCATTACTGCCAAATTTTATTTTGAGGACGTACCATTCCTCTCACTTATTAATTCTGTTTGCATAGTACTTCCGATTTTATCAGACATTTGTTTATGCACACTCACGTATAATAATAATAAAAAAGCGTCTATTGATAATATATTTCCTGCGTTAAGCACCCTATTTTCAAATTAATGAAACATTCATTAATTACACAGCAATTAATGAATAAATTTGAATTTTCATGTAGTATAATAATTTACAAGTAAATAAACAAGCGATCTAATCAGGAAAGAAAACAACATTTTGTAATTGTGAGCAAGATTTTTTTCACTGGTTTAGGAAACAAAATTACTGCATCACTGCGTTTCTAGCGTGACAAAAATCAGTAAAAATTCTAAGCGTTATAATATGCTATTAAGTATTCCGACAGATGTTTTTGCTTTTAATGCAAGACATGCAGCACTTTCTGGCATTCATTAATTCATTAAAGACTGTGTTTCATTATTTGAGATTGAATAGAAATCCTTGCCTAGAGGCAGGCAATAATTGTTTTCGTTATCAGAAGGTTTCCCTGAAATCACATTTTTCTTGCATCCGTTATCTTATGTGATTTAATAATGCACTCAAAATCTGTGCGTTCATCGCATTATAAGAGAATATGATAATTTTGATTAGGACTGGATTATCAAATAGGCAAAATAGACAGTTGCCTTGAGGCAGAGTTCTAAACTTTGTGTACCTGGAGACTTTAGGACTTTTTTAGGGTATATTCAGGGATATTTATCGGTATATTCAGGGATTTTTATCGGTTTATTCAGGGATTTTTATCGGTATATTCGGGGATTTTTATCGGTATATTCAGGGATCTAATTTATGCATTCAATTGATTTGTAAGTGCCATGTATTTCAGTATGTTCAAATTAAATGAAGCAAAGCTTAAATTTTAGAATATTTTTCTTTAATCTTTTCGTGATTTTTTTTTCTCAAATTTGTTTGTAGAATAGTGTGGTCCAGTGTTTTTTGCAATCGTCTAATCAGTAAATGTGACAAACAGTACTAATTTACTCCATTTTGCTCAAAATTACATTTAAATTTAACTTTTTTTATACAGACAAGATTCTCAAATCAACTCTCTTGTAAGCGATCCGTAAATAAATATTTAGTTATTTCAATACGTTTCGCAATAAGCTTTTTAATTTGTTTTAGTGTTATTCAATATGTCGTCTTGGAAAATCAAATAAATATCACATCAGAGGGTTTACAAAGAGTACAATTACCTTCACCATATTGACTGTGCAACAAAGACCAGATACGCGAGATTTTGTCATTATTTTCTAACAGCTCTAAAGCCACTGTGGCTTTGTGGTAAGGTCTGTGCTTAGGGGGGGGGGGGGCGAATGTTTTGTGTTCAAATACATATTCTATCCATGATTTTTCAATGCATGTGACCTAAAGTACGATAAAGCACTTAATATTGTGATATGGAAATTCGGGAATGAGGATGCCAACTAATTAATTTCAAATACTTCTACCATGTAAACGGCATTATACCATACATAGATTACTTCAGTTTCTCTTTTTCTTTACGAAATATACAAAGAGAAATTGTTATAATCATCAAAATATTCAATTCTGAAAATTTTTATAAATCTCCTAGTTTAAAAACCCACTTAGTCTAAAAAATGTATTTCTGCAATTTTTTCTTTGTATCTCTTTGTTCATTTGTATATTTGTGAGCATGATAACCCAAGAACAATCATGATTGAGACTAATGAAATTTAGTATATAGTTTTAGAACTGATACTGTAAATACGTACGAAATTTTGGACACAATCCGTCAACGAAGTCTTTCTAACAGACTTACAATGTCTTTCTGACTGAATGAACAAGTACACGATAACTCGATGGAAGGGACTAGTAAAACAAGTACAATTTGTCTGTTGGCATTACACCAAAATTGTTTCAGATTTTGAAACTAATAGAACAACAGTAACAGTTTCAAAATAAGTACTCGGCATTTTTCAGGGGGTCTCGTGCCTTTTTTTCTGTTCATATGAGCAGATTTTAGCTTTAGTTTATATGGCAGTTTGTTTCGAGAAAAGGTTCGTGTTTCTACCAATATGACAGCATTTCTATTCTAAGTTTATCTGTCTAATTTCGTCCTTGCTGTGTACGACCATCCCTCCTTTATTTTTACAAAGGTTCACGAACAAATTGTGTAAGTTTGAACGTGGTGTAAATTAATGTCAATATCAACACAGGAAATGAAAACAGCAATGAAATATCGTGAATAACAAACTTGTTAAACAACCATATTTTTTTTTTACAAAGAGAAAGTACACAAATTTAATTCCTAAAGTTAAAATTATTTCATAATTACAATAACTTTATATTCATTTTTCTTTTATTTAGCTTCTTCTCCTTTATTATTGAACACATTGAAATTTTTATTTAAATTCTTCCTAATCATAACATATTAAAAACGAATGAATACTAGTAAATGAAATTAGATTATTGTTTTAAATTAGATCTAACCATTGAACGGCATAAATAAATATGATTTCAAGCGCATATTAGTCAATTTCAAAGTCAATTTAACTGACTTTTTCAATCTATATTGTCATGTTTAGGAGAGGAAAAGCTCCGATAGAACAATTTTTAGTAAAGCAGAAATTTAGTAGTTCCATCAGAGTAATCTTTATTTTAATAAAATTTATTTTTATGGAATTGCACTTAAATTAGCTATTAAATTTAATTATTATAATACGTTCAGATGAGTATTGCGAGAAAATATTAGATTTTTAAAAAATGAGAAACTATTTTACTACATTTCTAAAGTATTAATAACTAATTTGCTCTGCTTGTTCATTCTACTAAAATATTCCAATATGAGACATTAAACCTGATAATAGCTATCAAAATTTTTTTTGGGTCTAGTAGTTAACTCCTTCTTAAATTTAACTTTATTGACTTGCCTTGAATGACCTGATTCTAGATCTTAAGTACTTCAAATCTGTCTAGACCTTGGATATATTACAACGTCAAGGGTTGATCTGTTGTTTATTGCTTCTAGTGAATGCTAGTATTAGTTAATATTTCATGTACCATCATGTGTTACATGTTGTATACTTGCACATTTATTCTCATTTTATAATTAAATAAAATAAAACTAATAAACTTTTTATTACTTTAACTTTTATGACTAAATAAGATAAAAATAACAAAACTTATTATTTTTATTTTTGTGTTCAATATTTTGATATTCACTTCTCATACGCTGTCATCTGCAAGATGATTAGTTCTTGGATTTAGTGCACTCCTTTTAGAAATTAAAAAGTCCTACATAAATAAAATAAAATAAATTTATATAAACATTCTTCTTTCTAAATTATCTATCTCGATATTAATTTTTCTTTTGCCATTGACGATGTCGGATCAATTGTTTTATCTTTGTTCTCATCTGATTATATGTAAGATAAATAAGTAAATAAAATTTAGTTAATAAGATCCTTTCTTGAATCTTTTTATTTGGATCAACGCACAAATCTCTTAACATTAAACTACTTGAATCCCATATTATCTGTATGTTTACACATTCTAATGATTTTCTTACTGTCAAAGCACATAGTGTGTTGCTAATAGTAAAGGAATTGTGCCGAATGAATCATCCGACTTCATAGTTTTACTATCCGCCCTTGACTACCAGTTTGTTCCGCCAAATTATTGACATTTTAGACTCCTAAAAGATTAATATGGAATACATTTAAAAAAATCCTTTCACCTTCTTTATGACAGTCTGAAAAATGTGAATTCAATTGAATCAGTTTACTGCAAATTAAAAAGTGTATATCTTACGAAATAAAAGCGGATATGAAAATCCTAGTATCGAGTTAATGAATTTTAAAAACACACGCTTGAGTGCTTTGATGGAATAATTTGAATTCCATCATAATATTTAAAAACATTTTATCGCATAACATATCAAATTGAATTAAAAATATTATTGAAATTGAGGGAAGAAATTGAACAGAAATGAAACCGATATTACTAAAACTGTAATCTTTGAGTCTTAAGATAATACAAAGACTATTTTTGTCAGATATGAACAATTTCCATAGACAAGTAATAAATATTACTTATCTAACAACGGTTAAGCCTATTATTGCGCTCTGTTAAATTTTCTGTTTGAAGCATGTTAATTGATTCCTTTTATAGCTTCTATCCTTTGTCTGAATGTACTTTTAGGTGACAAGGTAAGCCATCTCAAAAAAAAAAAAAAAAAAAAAAACCCGACTAGTAATATTTTGAAGCTTCGTTAATTAGCTAAGCTGAGCGTAAGTTTCAATGCAGCTTTACAACTGTTCAATGAAATAATCTTAAATTTGTATTATGGTTTGTTTACATTTGACTGCTTCTTTTCGATAATAAATAATAAGCGCCATTTCTGCGCGACTCACAGTAGAGTTTTATTTATAAAGATATTTATTTTTGAAAATAAACAACGCAAGAAGATAAAAAATGCATAAATTCAAAGGAAAAATATCCTGGTTTGTGGTCCTGAACAAATGAAAAATTTTAGGTGAGGAAGTGAAAACAGCGTTTAGAGAGCAGAATTTTTTTTTGCCTGCTCTCTTATGCACCATCTGAATCAGTAATGTCCGTTCATTGAGAATTTCTTAGAAAGTACAAATAAATCTACCAATCCCTAAATATTCGCAAGAGATGTCATCAGACTGAGAACGCTGCTGTCTTTGTAAAGAAAAATGTGGAGAACGACCTGACATGTATGAAGGAAAAAGTTCAAAAAGTGAGAACGAGTTATCTATGCAGCCCAAAGAAAGTGAGCATTTAAGCTAACCGAGAACTCACTTCTTTTTTAGGGGTTTGTAAAAGATCAAGTGTATGTGTTAATATTACCACAAATATGCATGAATTTAAGGAACGGATTTCAGTTGCTTTAGACGCAGTTACCAATAACATGTTACATTATGTTTGACAAACATTTTCATATCCTTTCATCATTTTACGTTCTACTAAAAAAGTTTTATCGAATATTTCTTTTTTTAAAAAAATCAATAATTTTTCCTTAGCATTCATGCAATACATATCAATCTGCGTCGTTTATTTTTAAAAATGTAGAAATGTAAACTAAGATTATCCATTCTTATTAATGCTGTATAATTAAACCAAAGCGCAATACTTGAAAACAATATTTTAACGACACAACCTTGTGACGTTTTTTAATCGATGAGGATAAAACTGTAGCAAATACATAAAAATGCGTTTTTCAAATACTGGAACCATATAAAGCAAAACAATTCTTTACTCCGCATTCCCTAACCCAATCATTAGAGCCCAAGTGACTGGCAAATATTATCAAAACGAACCACTTTCACTTGAAAGCTTTACTTACGCCTGGATCATTATTCACAGCAGCGGCCTGTCAGATCTATTTTTAAGTAACTTAATTCCATATTATTAACTAGCAGAAGTGTAGAGGCCAATTTCTTAAATGGAGTGATCGAATGTTCTATAGTTAAATTGAGGTTATTCTGAATAAAGAAAATAAAAATGATTGTTCACTTATTTGATTAAACAGGGGGAAGCGGGATGGAAATAAGTACTATGCTCTAAAAAGTGCTGGATCGTAATTTTGCAACAAAGATTTTATGCCATCATTTATCAAGAAAAACTTGCAGTTTTTTATGCGTTGAACCTTCAGCAGGTGAAAGAGTTTTGTTTAGGATAATCTATCATTCGTGTAAAATTAATAGCGGCAACTCTTTATTCTCTAATACCTCCAGAAAGAATCACTAGTCCGTAAAATAATGTTCCTAAAGACTTTTGTTAGCCATTTTTTATACTATCAGTTTTAATTCTGTATGCCTGATTTCGGTTGATATCTTTAATCCATGAAAAATACACAGATTATTTGAAAAAAAAATTAATTATGTTTATTTAGTTCAAAATAAATTTTCATTATTCCCTGCTTGAGATAATTTATTAGAGCTATAGCAAAATGCTGGTACCTTCTTCTATGACAATTGGAAGAGAAATTATCTGCACCTTTTTAATATGTATATTAAAGAATTTCAGCATTATTGAAATGATGACGGAAAATCTTAATGATACTTTTAAATGCAGGGAAAAATGTGGAATCTTTCATTTATCTTTCTTTTTTTCTTTCTTTTCTTCTTCCCCATTTCTTACATATCTCCTTCTTTAGGAAAAAGAAGTACTCTTTAGAAATTGGTATGAACAAATTTCTTAGAATTTCTATCAGCAGTAAGGGAAAAAATGGAATAGCTGGATCCATTCAAAAATTAAATTTGTCAAAAATAATCTTTTCAAAAACTATGCTCGTCACTTGAATAGTTCGTTCACCAATCAACAATTTATCACAGATTTAAAAAAAATATTCCTGGTTACTTTCTGTATTAAATTTAATTCTTGACACTCCACTAATTATAGGTCTCAGATAACTTAGATAATCCAAATAAACCTTGTAGTAAATAGTTATAAATGAAATTTTGAGAATATTGTTAAAAAAAATCCCTCATAAATGCTTAGAGTTCGCACTTCTCAACTTTAATTTCGCTTTTATATTCAATCTCCATTCTCATCTACTCGATTCTCGATCGCTCTATAAAAATAACAATAAATAGTAATAACAGCAACAATCTATTAACTGAAACTTATACATTATGTAACTTCTTGTTGTGTTTGTTCTGCAAAGTTTCCGCATTCCAATTATACAAATCTTCCACGAAAATTTTTCTTTACCATTTTGTTTATAATCAGAATTTTCGCTAACAGATTACTCATTATATTCAAAAAGTATGAATGGTAACTCTGATATTAAATACAAGCAATTAGAGGAAATACATAAATAATATACCAAGCCAGTTCAATTGCATTTGTGAAAATTTTGTTAGTTGTGCTGTAAAACTCATGTGTCGCATGTAGTGATTAAGTTCATTTTGAAGCTATCAGAGAGCTATTTTAGGATGAACATCGTTATTTCGAACTTTGGCATCAAATCATCTGTAAATTTTTTAATCCTTCTCGCATCGAATAAAACCTTGCATTTTGACCAAAACTGCATTAGAATTGTATAAAGTTTTTTTTTAACTTCCCAGCTTGTTGCCAAATTAGTCAAACATTTTTTTAAATATCTACTTTTTTTTGTAATTGCACATAGGATATGTTAAATTCGTTCAGTTTGTGTTTATTCATATGTCATGTGTGTCTCATTTTGGGACACATTTGTAAATTTCCATCTTAACAATATAAGCGTAAAACTTGGTTCAAAATTCAACCTGACACCAAAGATTTCTTCATTAATATGTAATTACTTGCTTTATTATCTAATAATAAAAGAAATTTATCATTTGAGGCATAAAAAGGTAGATATGCTCACTATGATGGTGTAGGTCTGTAGAAAATTGAATTAATGCTCATTTATGAAGAATGAATGCCTCACGAAGCTACAAATAATCTCAAAGAAATTGACAAGAACAGTTTTACTTTCTTACAGCAATATCTCAGACAAAATGAGTTAACTACAATGTAATTTCCAGAATATTGTTTCTACATTCCTTTTGGAAACCTAATAATTCATTGTTTTCCCACGTCCAATGATGTTGTAAATGGCCTCAAAAAAGGAAAATATGTCTACAGTCCTCACAGTAATGATGGGAGGAAGAAATATGATTGGTAACTCCCCCTCTGAGCACACGAGTTATCGATGAGATTTTTTACGTCAACTCGCCGAGGGCCACACTCCTGCTGTTTTATGTCTCCTCGGGAGTATTTTATGGCGAGCTGATTTATTAATACTTGTGAAAAAACAAACAGAGAGCTGAAACGGAGCATTAAAAAATCATCAGTATAAAAAATATGGTTTTGTTATTTCTTCCTGAATTAATAATATTTACAACATAAAAATATTTCCTGGTTTTTTTTTTATTAAGTATAGTGACACAATATGAGGAAATCCATATAACTAGCTGACTCCACCCGAAGCTTATGTGTTGTAGTGTATTCTCTTCGAAATTAAGGAAAGCATATACTGTATGACAATTTATAAAGTTCACATATTCACAACAATAAAACATAAGTCAGGATTTCAGAATCATATAGTATTTTGAAATTTTTATTTGATGCCCTTTGAAATTTCAAGAATTCATGCAGTTGTAAAAAAATACAGCCATGTCTCAGTTACGAGAATATAGTTGTTATTTTTCATTAGAAATATCTAAAATAATCAAATGCACTTAATTATATATTGTAGAAACTAGACATAACGTTAATAGAATAAAATGATCTGTCAATTCTAGCGTTCGTCTGAATATTCTCTGGTCCACCTAAACCTGTTTTGTTTATTTGACCTTTTTTCATTCGCACACAAATTTCCCCTCTATATATCGTTAAGAAATATTTGGAACTCTACATTATTATTTCATATTTTTTCATTTCAAAAATTGTTTTACATCAGAATGAATATAGAAGTAGGCTAGAGGCTATACCTGTGAAGTAGGGATTGCAATACTGGACCAAAATTTCAATACTGGTATTCGGTATTTTTTAAATCTTAATACCGGGATACCGGTTTTAATACTGGTATTAGAAATTTTGGAAAAAGAAAGAAAACACAGGTGTTTCTTTTTTTTATTTGCCAGTTTTGTTAGAAAGTGTAAATATCACAGAAAATAATTTGTAACTTATAAATTATAACAGTAGATAATCACAAAAAAGTAAAAAAACATCTTATTTATTTAAATCACAAAAAAAGTGTAAATATCACTATTTAGTTTGGTACTATTACAAATTTTTGAAATGTGATCTAAAAAAACATAATGCATCAATTGTACTGTCATTAAGCCTGAAAAGTAATTTTGTGTAAAAATTACCAGCTGTCGAAAACGCTCTTTCAGCATCTACGCTAGTTCATGGTAGTGTTAGCAATACGCGATATACTTTTCCCAAGTATTTACCTCTAAATCCCTCATCTTCAAATAAATCGATTTCTCGTCGGATGGTTTTGGATATAGCTGATTTCTGTATTGTATTTTGGTTCGTTGAAATTTTTTTATTTATTGCTAATTCTAATTTTTGTTCAAGAGACAATTCCTTTTCACTATCGACAGTAGTGACATCATAATCTTCGATAATTGAACCGAATTCTGAATGTGGATAGGTTTGTGGGAAAAAAATTTTAAGAAACTTTACTCTAACTTAATCAGATTTGAATTGGTTATTTTCTTTTCTTCTTTTCATTTTCATTTTTAAAATGATTAGAATTATGTAAATACCATAAGACATTTTCTATTTCGGTATGCCTTTCATCTGTGTGATTTTTCAGTGTAATATATAATTCTTCAGATACTAATGTGGGCTGTTCTTTTAGTGACTGCAACATGAAATTTATTGTTGCATTAGCTGTTAATAAATTAGAATCTCTCCGACATAATGCCTCAATAGTCAGTTTTATTGGAAGTAGAGCTGATGTAGTTCTTGATATTAAGTCGAATTCACTATCTGAAAAATTAATTTACAGGTTTAAGTCGATTATTGCTTTTTGGATTGGATTTCTCAGTTTCAAAAATCGTTCCATCATTAGGAGTAAACTGTTCCAACGTGTTTTAGAATCTAATATTAACATATATTCTGTTTTATTTTCAATTAGTATATATTTTAGTAATATAACCTTTTTATAGGGGAACGTTTAAATATTTTAACAATTTTTCGAACTTTATAAATTATAGGAAGCAATTCTTGATAGGTTAATATTTCATCCTCATTAGCAATATCTTCTTCAACAATTACATTGTCATTATCTTCATTGTCAATATCACTCTCACTCTTACTCTTTTCAAAGTTGGAATTCGAAGTTTCTATATCCACAGTATTTGGATTTTTCTGTTCTTTATATTTTTGGTATAATACATCTCTTACTCCTAATTGAATTCCATGTGCATAGCACAACTGCTGATTTGAACCAATCAACTTTCCAACTTTTTTCATAATTGTTGCTCCATCAGTCGTTATGGATACAATATTTTCTTTCAGGGATAATCCATGTTTCGCTAATTTAGATTTAAGCCATTCATTAGCTAATTAATTTCGCCCGTTAGGGAGACATAAAAACAAAAACGTATACTATATTGCTACGTTCGCGATACCTGAACATATAGTGGAGACAATTTAAAAAATTTCTAGTAAATACCGAAAAACCGGTATTTAAACTTGTGAATACCGGTATTACAAAATTGTACAAATGACTCAAAATACCGGTATTCGGTATCCCGGTATTGCAATCCCTACTGTGAAGCTATTTCAAACAAGTGGAGTTTACTGGTTTTGTTTTGTAAACAAATCAATTATTATTATCGGCAGAAGGGAAGCGAACCTCATTTCTGCCGCCACGTACCTTAACATTTTTTTATATAGTGATTCAGTGAAATCCCGTGATTCTTTTTCAGGGGTATTCTACTTCAGTTCCACTAATTTTGAAGTAAATATTTCTTGGAGTATTTTTCGCAACGTCGCTTGGCAAACAACGCAAACTATCTTAGCTTCCAATTTTACGATAGTAAGGGAAATACCGAATCTTTCGCAACCAATAGCGAAAATTTCTGATTTTTTATATCTAACATATATCTAAAAGGTAAATCAGATTGTATTTTCTTATCAGATAGGAAAGAAATAAAAAAAATATTCAATACTGATTACCTTTTTTTTTTTTTTTTTTACTCTTGAAAAATTTGAAAATCTGAGGTAGGCTAGATTTTATCATGTGGAGTATGTGTTATATTATAGCCTCATAGACAGTTCTTAGTATATTATAGACAATTCAGTATATTATAGACAGTTCTTCCACGATTGAAAATTTTAAAATATAATATATTTTGGCTTTTACATTATCATCATTACACTTACTTTTTACATTTAAGAAGATGAACACTTCTTAATTACAAAACATTTATACTTCATTTCAAAATTTTGGTTTACAAAACAACTTACGAAGAAGATCCAGAAGTTTGGCTTTTTCAGGTGGATGAGATATAAGCATTAAACGAAAAACAAGGCATTACCCGCCCGTTATTAAGACCATGATGCGACATAAATAGGCTGCTACTCAAATTTTGAATTTTATATATGGGGGAGGCTGTTGTACCTTTAGCTAATTTTTAATATTAATTTTTTACACAATTATGGAGTGAATGATGATCTTAACTTTACTTAGTTTTGCAATTATTCCTTATTTTAACGAAATTTTCATTTTTAATGTTTTTAATTTTTTTTTAACCTTATACGGTGGTCGAAAGTACAACATAGTGATGTATCTTTAACTGGAGAGTTTTATACCTTTGATCTGCACTTATCATAAATGCAAACATAAATGAGAAAACGAATTTTATTCACATAAAGGGATAAGATTAAGGGTTTTGATTAATTCTGAAATGTTTACGCATAAAAACGAGTCATTTACAAGTATTTATAATTTATAAACGGTTCGTTCTTTTTAAAAAGTATTCGTTTTGTTGCTATTTTATGACGGTGAAAAACCTTTACTGAGCTTCATAATTTGAAAAAAAAAATGATAACTACTTTCAGAATTTTTTTTTTTTTTTTAACTTTCCTTTTTTTATTTTATTTTTCTTGAAGCAACAGAATTTCTTTCAAGCTCTTGTTTACGGTTTTTTTTTCCTTCTTTTTTTTTCTTAAGTTTCGGGGCCATCATTTGATTTCAGTTGTTTTTCAGGACTGTCAGTGCCTATCTTTGATTTAATTTTTCCCTTTTCTTTACTTTTTTATTTATTCTTCTCTGAGCCTTAAGAGAAGTCCTCACATTTTCAGGATATATCACCGAGGAAGCTAATAGTTTATTTAGCGGATCAAGAATTGCCTAAATATATTATGACTGAACTAGGGCTATGGTGTGTTGATGAACCTACAATGACTGAATCATCAACCAGTTAGTTAAAGATCAGGGCAGAAACTCGTAATTAGTAAAAATATAAATTTATTACCTATAACATTGAATTCCTCCTTGATATTATTTGGAGTCCGATTTAGTAACCAAATTTAGCAGCATCATATATGACCCATTACTTGATGTTAATATGTATTTGCTCATATCCTGATTTTAATAACTTTTAAATGGGCCATATATATCCCTATATAACGAATGCATTCGGTTACTGTTATGAGGATGGAAAGTCATGATAATAATAAAATTTTTATCTCAATAATAAGAACAGTTAGCTGTGTTTCCTCGTTGTCAAGGAGCAACAGTGCAGGTGCTTCAAAACTTGTTCGGATATGATCGATAATGTACTTAAATAATTGAAGAAAAATAGTCTTATAAAGTAATCTGAAAATCGAAAAGCAATCTAAAAGTCGGAAAAATACATCGTAGAAAATAATTGTAGATAAAAAGAAATCTGAGAGATTAAATCACTTAACATAATATCGTGTATCAAATATTGATTGAAATATGTTTATAACTCATAAATTTTTATTAATCTTTCTTTCAAGAATAAATTTCCAATCCAATGAAAAGAGAAAAGAGAAAAATTACTTGGAACTTCCAAAATATCTCGGAACTTCCAAAATATCTCGGAACTTCCAAAATACTTTTATCTTCCCGTCATTACAGAGTTTTCTTATTTTTAAATTGGAATAGAAATCTCTTGTAATAGGCCATAAAACCAAGCATCAAATAGGGACGGCATGCACAAACTACCATCGTTTTCACAATCTAAGAAAATGATCTTAAATTAAGTATCCTTAGTTCCCTCTAAATAGAAAGTACTGTATCTTTGATCTGGTCAGAAGAACAACACATCATGGTGATCAAAAGTACAACATGATTCAATTTCGCATTTAAACATCTATAACTCATTTTTATTCAGAAATTGAAAAATCAGAGTTCGCATAAAATAAGACTATTAGTCTGTCTATAACAAGCATAAACTAACATCATGTCTTAATTGAATCAAAAAATTCTATGAGGCAAAATGTTATGTCTGTAATACTTAGTAATGAAATGAGATAAATATTTACATTCATTAATCTATTTCTTTAAGATAGTAACAAGTTAATTTAATTAGTTAGTGCTAAATTTTTTGCACTAAACACAAAGGTTTTAAATTTTGTGGCCCGTTGCCAGCACAGACAGAAGTTATCAAAGGTACAACATTCTCCCATTTTACAATTTTGTTGCGTAACAAGCATCAGCATCTATCTGAATTTTTCAAACTTTACAAGCAGAGTAAAAAAATTGAATTTTTCGTAAGCAATAGTGAATATTTCTTACATGCTTTTCACAATTGGTGTGAACAAGAGTTTTTATTTTTATGCCAAAAGAGAGAAATAAATCATATATATTCGTTATTGATTGCGAAAAGTTCAGTTTTTTATCCCTTTTGTAAAATTTGGAAAATTGAGACGTATGCTGCTTTTGTTAAGCGATGATTAGCTGTATATTTTGTAATATTCTGAGCAATAAACAAGGCCGCTTATCCAGTAAGCTAAATGGATTTTAGTTAGGGGTGTCATTGATTCAAGAAAGCTTCAATACTTGTTGCGTTAATTTTATTTTTATTTTAAACAAAATTAAAATTTTATTTTAAACTATCAGTTCTCTAATCTAATGCATAGAATATTGAGAAGTATTGTCTATTTCACTTGCTGCATATTGTATAATTTATGAGCTTAATACTAAACATTTGTTATGCGCTATAGAATATATTATTTAGTATTTGAATGAATAAAGAACAAATCAGAAGTATAAAAATTAAGTTCCACAACTTTTGCATGATTCATATTTTTCTTTTTCGATTAATGCTGTTAATGAGGAAAAAAAAAGCTATATAGTAACTTCAAATTAATTGATGAGAGTAAGACAATCGTTTACCTTAATCGATATTTCGAGAAGACAGAATAAATTCTGGAATAAAAGTATTGTTTCGAAAATGAGTATCGGGTCAACTGCTTCATAAATGCGTCATTTTGTCTTAATTGGATGGAACAGGATTCTGAAATGAGTCTGGTAATTGGTAATTTTAATCACTGAGCCCACAAAATCATTAATAAGACTGAGCTAACCTTATGCAGCCAGAGGTTGGGAAGATCCGGAAAGAGACAAAATTTCACTGGAGGAAAATTAATTACAAAGTGATTTATTTTCATTACTCTCAACAACCGCACAAAAAATTAGCACTTTCCCTTCTCAACAATCACCACCACATTAAATAAGTTTAGCTATGACAGAGGCATGGGGAAAAGAAACCTATCGACTTTTTTTTTAGTCAATTTTTTCAGATCGTTTTTCTCTCAATTAACCAAGAACCAATCTTTTATAATGAGTGGCTCGGAAGTTTGGTCAGAGCATTTTCACTCATTGGCGATCTTGCCATCTTTTGATTTTCTACTCACGTCCGTGTGCTAGTCAATTTACGCCGAGGATAATTAGTGAATGTTTATTCTTCTTTATTATTTTTCCCTTTCGTCACGTAATTTAAGGTTTCAACAATTAGTCTTCTCTCCAAATAACATCTTTGTAAAAAAATATCGCTGTTGTTGATTATGTTGTATGAACAGGAAACTTTATTATTGAAATTGAAGTTTGCTGAGTCTAAAGCCTAATTATTTGCACTTAGTAGGTTAAAGACTTTTCCCAAAAAAGCATTTTAATCAAAATTGTTATTCTGATGTAAAATAAAAGGCAGTTTTATGCAGAGTTAAGCATAGCTAATGAAGATGATTTCCCCCTTTTCGTACTATAATAAATTCATCGACGCTTTTAACTGCACTTCTCAACATACCATGTTCCTACATCAAAAGAACAAAGTCTCGATATCTGTAGATCTGTTTAGTGCAAGTGTAGTAATGGAAATAAAATTCAAAAGAAAACTTGTTAAAGATTATCAGAACTTTCGTGTCACCATGGTGGCGTTCTGAATAGTAGGAAGCAAGAAACTGGTAAGAAAGCTTTCACCTTTCTATACGTTATTAAATTCATAATTTGTGCAATAGCACAACTTTTCTTGCATTCTTATACATATAAATATCAAAGCCTGAGATCTATTGACCTATTAGTTAAATATCCAAAAGCTAGAACAAAATTCAGATATTTTAGTGAAAGTGATCAGATGTTCCATGAAGTAGCATACAAATGTTCAAATAAATAATCAAAAGTAAGTACCTCGTCAAAAAAAAAAAAAAAAAATCCCATGCAAATATGCTTTTTTTTATATGAAGTCATTATTCTTGAACGAGTGCTTTGTTTCCGTTACGTTTATACATAAGCACTTTCTCAAGAGGCAGCATTCTCTAAGTACTTCGACAACAAATGTGATGAAGTTAGCTAAGCTCTAAAAACGGCTCTTATCATTCTGATCGTGTTAAAATCTTTTTAAAGGTGCTTGACCTGATAATGATATTAATTTGGCTTGTCATTTGTAAAGAAATCCTCCATTATTTTAAAAAGATCTGCATAATATAAATGACAGAGCTCTTGAAATTCCTTGTAAAGTGCTAGACATAGTTTATATGTGAAACTAGAAGCAAAACTGATCGAAGCTCAAATATAAAGATTTTATACCTATTTATAGCAAATATTTGGTTAAGCATCTACACGTTATGAGCTTAATTTCTTGTTATTATAATAAAAGGTTAAAGTAATTCAATTTTTAAAAAAAAGACTAAAGACTTTAGTTAAGAATAATAAATCGAGTGCTCTTAATAATCTTCATTACTTCTACTATAATAGTGTCTAAAAGAAAAGTGAACAAAGTGAAATAAGTTTATATTCAAAGTTTTTGAGAAAGTTTTAACGACATGCATCCATTATTGTTATAAGGTATTTAATAAGGTATAGAGAACGTATAATCACTATTGTTAGAAATGACATATTTTCCATGTTTATGATTGTATGCAGATAATCTTTTTACTATTTTCGAAAACTGTATGTTTAAGAATATCTTTATATCTTTTTGTAGAAAGAAAAAATTTTAGGAGGAAGGAGATAGCTTTAGAACATAATTTTGTTTAATGGAAATAACTCCATGTAATTTAAGCTAATTCGGTGTATTTCTTCCTTACTTAAATGAAATTCAGCAGAAATCTATTGCATTTATGTGACGGTACGTAGAATTTCAAGACAGGGACGTAGAACACAGTTCGTCATAGAAATCTCTTTAACTATTAATTTAAAAAAATCCTCTTTTATAACAAAAAGGGCGCAATAACTTGTCTAAATTAATAATGAATGCTTATACATTCAAAAGCTTCATTTACTGTCAATTACGAAAGCGCATGGCACAGTTTCAAACGAATCTATACAGGTGCTCAGTGGATGCATTCCAGTTGACATTAGGTTTTAAACTGACATGAGCACAAATGCCAAAGTTAATAAAAGAAAATTAGTTTCTGGTGGATAAAAAAATTTTAATTAAAAAGAATTAATTACACCATGAAATGTATCGATAACGAAATGGTTTTTCTTTTTTTGAAATTGAAACATTTGATAATACAATTTATATCGATGGATCGATACGAAATAAGAGTGTTAGCTGGACCTTTGTTCTTTTCTACAAGCAAAAACCTGATTATGAAATATTTCAATCACATTGTCTAGATAACAGAGACAGTTGCATTCAAGAATTGCAAATAAATACATTATAGATAGCAAAATGACGTCAAAATAATCTAAGATACCAGATGATACCTTATGTCCTTCAATTTCTTCTCTTGAAAGAGGAAATAAAATAACGGATTATACAATAAAATTTAATTCATCTAAATAAAAGTGTATATGGGTTTGTCGGAAATGAAAGTGCAGACAGCCTGAATTAAATAATAACAGATAATTAAATTGCTACAAAAAATGGAATTGACATCAATTTCAATAAATGGTGCATTCAAATTATAGTTGGAGGCAGGGTGAAAGTGTTGAATTTATGACAAAAGAGATAATGAAAATTCAGAAAAGGTAAATGGATGAACCATCTCTTTGAAAATGCCAATAACAAAAGGATCTAAAGAAATTTTTATTTATATTTTTTATTGCTCATAGCGATTTTAAGGTTTATCATGGCAGAAGTTTTCACGAATATGATAATTATTCCACCGGGAAAGCAATGGATACGATTATAAGAGTGTGAATTTTGGAATAATCGATGAGGAAAAAAAGGGATACGATTATAAGAGAGTAAATTTTGGAATAATTGATAGGAACAATGGCCTACTGGCTGAATGGAAATGGGACTGAAAACCTGATTGAAGTTCCAACTTCTCAGAAATTTTGATTGTTGGAAAAATTTTTGACGAAAGTTTGTGTTAAATGATGTTAATCTATATATGTTGCGAAAGGCTTGCTAAATGCATCTTTCCTTCTCCTCCAATCAGAAGAGCAGTAATAAATGATGTAACTACTGACAGTTTTTTTTCTATGTCTCTTCTATTCATTCTTACTTATGTGATCGTACAGTGTTGCATTGCTTTTGTGCTCGTGGTTATTAGATGTGCTTTTATGTGTCACATGCCTTCTTTTTTGGTATATAATTAATCAACAACCACACGACATCGGGTACATGTCAACCCACTGATATTTTAAAGTGAATTTCTGATAGGTTTCGTTTCATATTTTTACGCCCAACGTGGGGCGTGGTTGCTGATAGATAATTTGAGTCCAAAATGAATGTGACACTACTAAGAGCACAAAGAAAGGCACTACGGACATCGTTTACGTGTTCGGCGAAACAAATCGACAATGAGTTGTAGAAAGAAAATCCGGACACTAAACAACGTTTGGTTTTGAAGGCGCAGGTAAATGATAAATTTCAGCGTCTGGAATAGTGCCAATCTGAAATCAATGTTCAGATATTCAAAGATGAAAATGCTAAACAAGTGTTTGAGGTTGATTTTTTTAGTGCTGAAAAATATCGAGACCGATATACCGAACTGTGCACAAAAATTGATCAACTGTCGCTAAAAGAGACGACAGATATAGTATCACCACAACGCAAATTTAAACTTCCAAAAATCGAATGAAGAAGTTTAGTGGAGATTCCAAGAAATATCTTACGTTCTGATCTCAGTTTCGTAAGATTGACGAAGACAGTTCTATGCCGCCTGAGGATAAGTTCCAATATCTTCTGCAAGCAGTAGTTCCAAAATCGAAAGCTGCCAGAGTGGTCGGGAGTTTTCCAGCTACAGCTGATAACTACCCGAAAGCTATTGCCCAACTCAAAGACAGGTCCGGATGAGAGGATGTATTGGTTCAAATTTACGTGCGGGACTTATTATCCATGGTTATGAAAAATGCTATAACTGGCCGTGCGACGACAGTTCTTCCTGCCCTTTATGACGAACTCGAGTCTAAAATTATAGCCCTGGATAGTTTAGGTCGAACTCTGGAGAAATATGCTAATTTTCTAAGCTTACTAGTGGAGTCCTGCCTGCCTGAAGAAATTCTTATCGCATGGAAAAGACATAGGAATTTAAACGAGGCTTCTGACGGAACACGATCCCTGGAGCAATTACTTAATTTCCTAAACAAAGAAGTGAGGGGATAACGAACTTGCCCGATCTGGCTTTGCTTCTGGTTCGGAGAGAAAACGGGATAGGTGTCCAAAATTTGTTCCGGATTATGGAACTGCTTCCATGTTGGTAAACACGTTTGATAATAACGCCCCAGGTAAACGAAATTTACTTTGTATTTTTTGCTGTAAAAAACACTCCCCCAAGGATTGTTTTGAAATTAGAACTATGTCTTTAGAAGGAAAAAAAAAAGAACATTCTGCTAAGCAAAAAAGCTTGTTTTGCTTATTTCACTATTAGTCATTTTTCTAAATTTTATCAAGTGAGAAATTAGTGTGTATATTGTAAAAAACCCCATCATTATTTAATGTGTGCTAACCCTATGGAAAAACAGTGTTAAGAGTAAATATACTGTAATAGAAACTAATTCATTGTCTAATAACTGTAATGTCGATATATATTTAATGTCTTTATTTGTGAAAATACGAGCGGGCAGTAAATCAATTACGCTTAGAGCTTTGATTGATAGCGGATCTCAGTATCGTTATATATCTAAACAAGCGACAGAAAACTTAGGTATTAAATGAGGATGTCGTGCCCGCTTTACCACGGAAAGGCGGTGCAGTAGCTTCTGAGGGTAAAGACCCTTGAGCACCCGAGTGCAGAAGTTGACTTCTAGCTCATATGAAGATGAAACTCACACATTCGCTTGCACTACCCCTTTTTATAGAGGGGGGGGGCACATTCACACACCTCACAGATAGAGCACAGATGAAGAACAACCATGCCCGAAATAGAATTCGAACCCGGGACGCCCAGATCAAGGTGAAGGGGTATTAAATCAAATAAGAAAATAAAAATGCAACATATGTTCGGAGGAAAGAACTCACTTTCATGATATGTTCAAATTAAAAGTTTCATCACTCGATGATTCATTTTCTTTTTCTAATAGTTTCTATGTAGAAAGTAAGATTTGTGGCAGTGTGCCAAAATTAACTGATCATAACCCCATAAACCAACTAAAGCAGAAAGGGATTATTTTAGCTGACTTGCGAAATAGCGATTACGAAATCAATTTATTACTGGTTGCAGATATAATCGGAAGATTGTTTATAAATGAATCTGTCCAAATAGACTCCGGTTTGTCTATAATTAATACGCGGTTAGGAAATGTTGTAACAGGGAGAAAGAATTTATGCAAAGGGGGTAATGTAAATTACGATATGACCTTTAGTGCTCTTTCTTTGTATGTTAAAAATGCTTTTATAAACGAATTATGGGATTTTGAAACTATTAGAATTAATGGCCCAATTGAGAAAATAAATAAAAAAAACAGCAGTTGAAAGCCTTAGAGTATTTTCAAAACAAAATGAAAATTTTATCGGATGGCAGATACGAAGTTAGTTTACCGTTTAGAGAAAACGCGAGTGAATTGCTTTCGAATAAAGAGTTGACCTTGAAGAGGCATAAACGAATGTGTCAACGCACTAAACAAATGGGTCTTCTGGATGATTACTAAGCGGTATTTAATGAGTGGGAAGATTTAAAAATAATAAAAAAGGCTGGAAGTAAACAAAAAACTCATTTTTTGCCGCATCGACCAGTGGTTAAAAATGATAGTATTACTACAAAAATTAGACCAATTTTTGACGCGTCGCTCGAGAAAATGGGAAAAGTTTGAATCAGTTTGATTAAATTTAATTGAACAAATACCGGATATTATAGATAGGTTTAGAAGTTACCCTATTGGAATTTCTGCCGACATTGAAAAGGCTTTCTTCAAATAGGGATTGCTCCAAGCATCGAGATTTTTTGAGTTTCCTTTATCCTAAAGAAGACGAAGAAATTATTTACCGACATTGCCGTGGTTTTTGGGGTATCATCAAGTCCTTTTCTATTAGCTGCGGTTTTGTCACACTTGCTAGAAAATGCACCTATAAAATATTCTGAAATTGTTTATAAATTGAAACTTTCATTTTATGTAGACAATTGTGTTACAGGGATTAATAATGTAAAACAACAGGAAGAATTTATTGAAAGGGCTAAAGAAGTTTTATCACGTGGTTACTTTAATTTGAGAAACTGGTAAAGCAACGTTAAGAATAATTATGTTTCTAAAAGTAGTGGGGTTACTAAACTTTTAGAAGTTTTGTGGGATCTGGAAAAAGATACCTTAAAATGGAATTTAAATCTTAAATCATTTTTATGGAAGAGCAGCAAGCATTTACGAAAAGCCATCTATTGAGTGGTATTCAGAAATTTTTTTATCCGATTGGTCTACTAAGTTCTGTAATTTTGCCTCCTAAACATTTATTGCAACAAACTTGGAGTCTCAATTTAAATTGAAATTCTATTTTGCCAGATGATGTTATTAACTCTTATAAAAAGTGGCAAAAAGTAATTAAGGTTTTAAATGACATAGAAATTCCTCGTTATTTTGAAATCAATGGTCCAACTCAGATGCATGTATTTGTCGATGCTTGCAAAGAAGTACATGCTACATGTATATTTTTAAGAACAGAAACTTCGGAAGGTGTAAAGAATTTTCTTGTGGGAGCTAAATAGAGGGTAGCTCCCCTTAAAACAGTAACTATCCCTAGATTAGAATGAATGGCATGCTGTATTGGTGCCAGATTAGCACATTCTGTGCAACTTGCGCTTAATATTACTGACGTAGAAACAATATTTTGGAGCGATTCTATGGTAGCTTTGTTTTGGTTGAGGGATAAAGGGGAATGGTCATTTTTCGTTGCAAATAGAATAAAGAAATAAAAATCCTTTTTCCTAGAAGCGATTGGCGTCATGTATTCGAAAATATGAATCTTGCCGATCTTATTTCTCTAGGGTGTCCCCCCAGTCATTTGATTGAATCAAGTTGGTGAAAAGGCCCTTCTTGGTTACTTGGGCCCTCCAATACTTGGTCTGTAAATGAATAAATTAATTGTGAGACTTCCGAAATTTTGTTAGAAAGAAGAAAGGTTCGATTATGCAATTTAAATTTGTCAGAAAAAAAGATACCTTGGTATTCTAGGGAAATTTTCAAAATATCCTTCTATTATTCGATTAGTAACATGGGTCTTAAGATTTATCAATAATGCAAAAAATCGTTATGAAAAGTGAAACTTAGATAAAAATTTATCCTTAGAGGAGATAAATAAGGCTGAGATTCGACTTATTCAATCTAAACTAATTCTAAATTTTCTTGATTTGAAATCTATATCAAATTTATGTGTTTTTAAAGATGAAGAAGGTATACTTCGAGTTAAAACCCGAACGCATAGATACTCCTAACTTTTTAGCACCTATTCTCTTGCCTGGCGATTGTAGCTTCCCAAAACGGCTTATTGAACAATTTTCATATTGAAAATTACCATGCTGGAACTCAATTGCTTCTAAGCTTAATTAGAGAAAAATATTGGATATTAGATGAAAGACGAACAGTTCGAAAAGTATTAAATAATTGTGTCAAGTGTCGTCGATTTAAAAGTAAATCATTTGTTGCTGAACCCTCTTCTTACCTGCTGACCGTGTTAAAGATGCAGCAGTATTTGAAGTGGTTGGTGTGGACTTAGCTTGTCCTTGTACTTAAAGCGAGTCTAAGTCTTTGATTGTAATCTATACATGTGCCCTTTTTCGAGCTGTGAATTTTGAGTTAGTTTCTTCTCTTTCCACTGATTCATTTTTGTTATTTCGACATTTTGTAGCCAGAAGGGCAGACCTCGAGTAATATATTCCAATAACGGAACAAATTTCCGAGGTACTTACAACGAGTTAGAGGCTGTCGATTGGAATGAAGTTTCACGATATGCCGAAGTACAACGTATAACCTGGAAGTTTATTACCTCTATTGCAGCTTGATGGGGTGACTTTTGGGAAAGAATTGTTAGAACGTTAAAAGAGCTTCTGAGAAAAACTCTAGGTAAAGCTATATTCACATTTGAAGAATTGACAACAATCTTATGTGAATGCGAAAAAGTAATTAATTCCCGTTCATTGACTTATCAATCAAAGGATTTGCAGGATCTTACACCAATCACTCCAACTATGTTTTTATGTGATAACCCAACATCTGAAACAACAGACTAAGATGTGCTGGATGGTAATCATCTTTGTAAAAGATTGAGATTTAGAGCAAAAATGATCCAAGTGTTGAGAGAGCGCTTTAGAAACGAATATCTTGGCCAGTTGGTTCAGCGCCATCGACAACATCCACAGTCTTCTAACATATATATAGGAGATAATGTATTAATGTAAAAAAGCGATGTAAAATGATGTAAAAAAGCGTCTTCAATGACCTTTAGCCAGGGTCATAGAGTTGATACCTAGAAAAGATGGACATGTGAGGACAGTAAGAGTAAAAACTCAACATTCTACATTAGTTCGTCCCATACAACGAATATTCCCTCTTGAAGTGAGTGGTAGTGATTTTCAAAAACAGCTAGGTCCATCTGCTGACTCATCTCAGGAGACTTTTGTCAACGATGTGAATTTGCCTCAAGTGTCGAGATTCGGTCGTGAAATAAAGAGACCTAATAGACTTATAAATTTTAGTGACTCTTAAACTTAGTTTTTAAACAGCTATCCAGTTTCTCAGAAAGGGGGGAAGATGTTGCCGAAGGCTTGCTAAATGCATCTTTCCTTCTCCTCCAGTCAGAAGAGCAGTAATAAATGACGTAATTACTGACTGTTTTTTTTTTCTATGTCTCTTCTATTCATTCTTGCTTATGTGATCGTACAATGTTGTATTGCTTTTGTGCTCGTGGTTATTAAATGTGCTTTTATGAGTTACATGCTTTCTTTTTTGGTATATAGTTAATCAACAACCACACGACATCGGGTAGATATCAATCCACTGATATTTTGAAACGAATTTTTGTTAGGTTTCGTTTTAATATAAATATCAATTTATTTATCTCGCTTTACTTTTACACATTTGTTTCTTTTTACTTTACCTTATGTATTTTCTTTCTTTAATTGTTTCATCATGCCTTGTATTATATTTAAATTTATTAATGTTCAGATAAGTATAATAAAATAATATGAAAGGGTGAGGACCATTTGACAATCAGCTGAATCGAAGTAAATCTTTTGGTTGGTTATAATGTTACTGTTTGGCATTGTAGAGGCCTTTGGTGGGAATAAGCCAGCTGCCGGTTTTCGGTTTTACCCTTGTATGGCTTTTGATTTTCTTTGGGGGTTTCTTTCTGGCGGGATGTTTCGCAGCACCCCATATTTTCCCGCTTCACTTAGACTTGAACATTGTTTCGATCTTGCTTTGCTTAGTATAATGTTTCATGAATAGTTATAAACAAATTCGATAGCCAATGATTTCTATACTAATAGTAAAATTTTACGATATTCACGTAATATGTTATTGCATAATTAATACGAAAAAATAAGGGCGGGGTATTTAAAATATGGGTAAGGACCACATGAAAAGTGCAATGGATTCCATTTTTCCGATTTTCACCTCTTACGTCTTCGCAAAATACAGATTATAAAAACTGCATTTCACGGTTGTATCATCATTTTTTTTTTTTTGTAATTTTATCTCAGTCACTGAAAATTACGAATCTTGTTAACTTTGAAAACTCTGATGAATTGGGAGATTCAATAGATTGTGATTTCTTCAGAGTCTTCAGTCTCTGTGACTCTTGTTTTGTTAATCAATCTTCATGCTTCCTTAATGCTTTTCCTTGAAGAGAGAATATAGAACTTTGTTTGCATAGAGAAGAAATCAAGATATCTGATAAAGAACTGGGCTGATAATTCTTCTGAACCTTCATGCCGGATGGATTATTTTGGACAATCAATAAATAGCCCAAATGACGAAACTCTACTCTAGTCAGACCACAGAACAAAAACAAAATGCAAGCACAAAAAAATGTTTGGTTTGGCTTACTTATTTCTAAAACAGATACAACGGCATTCTCATACTCCCGTCGATATATTTAAATTCAACAAAAACATTCTAAATAGATAAATGACAACACAATTGTAAAGTGTAATTTCATTATTTGAAGATTCCATCTAAAGAACATATAGTTTGACACTCATCTTATGAAACAATAAAAGTAATGAAATTGGGCAGACATAACTGCAAAATGTTCTTTCAATATAATAACAAATTTAACAATAAACCATAGTGTTTTCACCTCAAAACTGTCTCTCTGTTATAATGGAGATGTTCATCTACATTTGGTAACTCATACCAGCTATATAGTAGTTTGCTATATAGTTTATACTATATAGTAAGGGTATTCCATGATTTCCGCACTTTCTGTTTTTTGGTAATTTTAAAAATGACCAAAAGATGAATACATTCATCCCGTATATTCATCTTAATTTGCAATTAAAAAAATTATGAATTTGTCATTAAAAATACAAATTCAGGTGTGTTTTTTTGTAATAAATATTTTTTTTCTCTCCTGAAACTGAATAAACTTTTGCAGCCGTTTTAGGATTCATTAAAAGCAAAATACAATCACTTTCATGTAAATAATTAAAAACAAAATAAATTTCTACTGATTACGCAAGTGAGAAAAATTAAATTAAAAAAAATTGCACCAATCGTGGTATTACTATGTTTAATTTTGTGTAGACTTGTTTATGATGAATGTGCTAGTTTTTTGAAATATCTGTTGCAAATTTATTCCTTACGATTTTCATTTGTTTCCAACTTAATAAAATATAATACAAACAGATTTTACCACATTATTTTGATGCATTTGAAAAACCAGTCTATGTAGTAATAAGAAATGCTTAAAATAAATCCATAACAATTTAGAAAAACGTACAAAAGGCATATATTTACGCTAGACACATATTGTTACTAAAGAGTGGCATGTATTGTAAAATTTCATTTGTAATTTAAAACACTCATGCTAATAGCATGTCTTCTTTGAGTATGCATGCATACTGAAAGAGCTGTAAGTAACATTAAAAACTTTATATGTTCAAAGTGCTGCCAAAACAAATTTTATTAATAAATCACTGACACCTAAAAAAAATTTCAGAAATAATATTTCTACAGTAAAAAGCTGAGTTTAAGTAAGAGTATTTTAATTCAAATGTCTTATTTATATAATCAATATTCATCGCAAGTTTATTGTATTAGTTTTGTCCATTTGTTTAAAAATAACGTGTACTTCAAAGTATAGAATATATTAATTAAGTAGTTAATTAATGTACTGAAATTTATGAGTTTCAGCTTTGTATCATGAAAAAAAAAAAAAAAGAATAGCAAACGACCAATGTTAGTGACAATAATTTTTTATAGGGCTTAGCTTAATTTTGATATAATTTAATAGGTGAAATTCTTTCTGATAGATCGAAATACTGATTAGCCCACTTAAAATAAATTAAATTCGTGTATAAATAAATATTATTTTTGTTACTATAGTCAAATTTCTTTCCGATTGAATTAGCAAAGCTTTATTAAGGACATTTCACTCATTGCATTAATTACCAGTCATTGCAATTACATGCTATATTTAAATAATCAAATTAAAATATTGCCCTAATGACGACAGGACTCTAATTAACGTGAGATTTTTATTTTCATACAAAGATTGTACGTTGTTAGTGAATATATTCAAATGAAATTTATGCGATATAATGAGGTCGATTTACAAGCAACTCACCTTGTGGGCGAGTATGTCATCCAACGCAAATGTAGTTCGATTTATTTTTATTTCCTCATGAGTTTGCGAACGATTCTTTATGAGCTCATAAAGCTTATTGTAATACTCGGTAGGAGCTTCAAGCCAGTTTTATGGTGCATTAACTACTTCTGAACCAGGATCTACATCGATGAGAAGAATATTTATAAATAAATCTGGTGGGTAAAATAAATCTTCAAATCTTTTTGTTCACAGTATTAATCAAGAAATCACTCATCTGTTTCATTTGGAAATTTCTTTGCCTATTGCCAAGCAAAACCTTTTTTTTTTTTTTTTTTTTGTTAATTTGTTATTGATAATTTCTACCTAAAATATGATAAAATTGTGAATATTTTTCAATGTAGTAAAAATTGCGAAATGAAATCAATTCTGCTTTATAACGACAATTTTAAATTTTGTTACGAATTACATATGAAAATGATTTCCCATTTGATGCAAAGGATTCTTAATTACTTGTTCTTTCACTGTAAAATATTTTTATACACTCTCGTATTACATGTTGATTGGAAATATCTACAAATTGTTATTTATTTCTATTTCACACACACACACACAGGAAGGAAAAAAAAATGTTTTAAAACTTTTTTTTTACTTCGGTACCAACTAAAATCTCTTTATAGCTTTCTTCCTAGAACCCCCCCCCCCCCGCATACTTTCCATTTCTATCGAAGCTTTACGTTCCTCCGTTTTTCATTTTAATAGGGGTTTCTCTTAAAAATTGCACGTATAGATACTTTTTTCTTGCGTACGAAATATAAAGAGAAAAAGTATTGTAATCATCAAAAAATTCGATCTCGAGACTCTCATGAATATCCTTATTTAGGATTCCCTGAGTCCGAAAGAAGAAGAGAAAAACATTTTTGATATTTCAATCGTTATTTTGTGAGAATCATACTCAAAAACACACAACAATCGGGAAAATATATTATCCTTTCTTTACAACAAAATAACAAATTTTTATTAAATTCTGGACAAAATCAAACAATGAGAAGGCTACCTACCTATATGTGTGCATATGAATATCATATTTCAAAAACACAAAAAATTAATTAAAATATTATTTTGATTTCTAAATTGCAAATTTGTATCAATCTTCCAATCAATGGTAAATCAACCGATCAATGATACGAAGTTTAAATGCGTGATGGCTTCTTTTCAAAGCACTTAGAAGCTAAACGCAAGATGGACCATAAGCTGAAATTATGCTACAAAATCAAGATGAAAACACTCCAGCTTGTTAATTTGATCATTTTCGTTTTTTATTAAATCGACCATATAATGAGAAAATTAAATGCTGATTTTATTTATCTCATACTTCGGCAAGCACTTTTTTTTAATTTAGAGTATAAGTCTTTATTTGTTTCCTGGAGATTTGAAACTGTACATTTCGTTATTTTTTGCAAAGAATTCTCTTAAAAATGTCAACAATTTCATTCAATCTCTTTCTTTCCAAAAATTAGATTTTTAAAATTAATAAACAACAAACACCCCAAAAAATAAAAAATAAATTATTTGGCCGTAATGAAAACTATATTTAAATTCATACTAACCGATAAGCCTTTTATTAAAAATTAACAACCAAAAACTGATCAGGAAAAGTTACAATCCACTGAAACTGAGTGTCGCGATGAAATATGTATCCAGCGTACAATTAGATGCTATACTTTTTAGTGGATTTTGATGGCGTTGTTTTTAATCATGTTCAGTATTTGTGTTTCATTGATAATATATTACTCTATCCATATCATAAAAAGTACCAAGAACTTGGGCAATAAAGAAATACTTGAAACTGAAAAAAGATAACAATTCACCTCTCGATAGTCGGCTTAGTTAAGTTAAATTAACGTGTTAAGTTAAATTACCGTTAGTTAAGTTAAATTAACATAGCTTTTTAACTTTAGAGTATTATCTATTTTTCGGAAAGACTAAAATAATGCTGTGTCTCTCAAAGAGATTTATTTATCTATTAGTTATTTTCTTTAATTCCTATTAAACAAATCATCAAAAACATTTTTTCTTCGACTGGATATTTTTGTTTTTATTACCCATTGCATTTATATACAAAAAAAGAAATAACAAAATTTATAACTGCATTATTGCGAGGTAAAATAATTAAATTACAATACAATTAAAGAGAGTTGCACTATGGAGAGAGAAAAAAAAATGTTTGACTCTACTTATTTCCGAAAATAAATATATTTGTTTTAATAATCTGATTAAACTATGGTAGGGCAGATAGGATGAGACAGCAGAGCAGGTGACGGTCCTTTCTGAAAGATAGGAAGTTGTTGCCAGTGTTTAATCGAAGTAATTATTAATTTTTTAAAGGAAAAAACATAAATGCTAGACTGTTGAGTGTGCATTTCGAGTTCTGTTTATTTTATACGCTTAGAACCTGCCCTATCTCCTCTTCTCATAAAAAAATTGATTAAAAAAACTTTGAAAAAATTCTGAAAGTCTTCAAATGATTCTGAGAAAATCTGATCGAATTCTAATATTTCTCTAGCCTTTTTACATTCTCATCCTTACTTTTCAGTTTCTCGTTTTTCTATTTCCCTTATCAAAATCAATGACATGTAAAGTACGAAATTAAAATGAAGAAAAGTGGACCATTTTAATTTTTATCCATAATTCATTCACGCATCAAAAACAATTAAAATCACACAAAATGCAATCTGTACCTAATTTTTCTCACATCCCCTTTTTAAATAATTCAAATGTGTTCTTATAACGTAAGTAGTAAAGTAATTCCAAAGATTTAACCTCAGATATTTTGATAAAAAAACCCGATGATTTCTAGACTGAAACCCTGCAAATTGTTATTTTATGACAAGATGTTGATACGATACTGCTTAAAACATGGCATTAAAAAATTTTAAAGTAACATTAAATCGAATCGAATCATGAAAGAGGAGAGTTTCATTTCCGTTTGCACGGGACCTGCGCTAATGAATCAAGGTATCTTGCGAGTATGCTGTCGCCAGTAGCTGACAACAGTGTTGCAATATATAACAGTTACACCGATATTTTAATTTGGCGATTATTGGCTATATACATCCAACACTAAAGGGTCAATACTTGGTTACTATTTGTGCTACGTTGTCGCCAAAATTTAACGACAACGTAGCTCTTGAAGATAGAAACTGACAACATTTTAGTTTGGCAATGCCTGGATCTGTATTAATAAAACATCGACAATTGTGCATAAATTTTTTTCTAAATCATTAATAAATGCTGACGATAGCTGATATTAATCAAAGACCAAAAGCTTTTCTCATCACATTATACGTTAACCCTTAATGTTCTATCTAAGTTTAGTAATCGAAAAAGAAATACTTTTTTATTAATACTCCCTGAATAAACGAGGAAATATTAATAAAGGTTTTTAAAAGTAGAAAACATTTAAAAAAAATCTAAATATCAAAAAATTGTTGCAAGGAGAGGATGGAAGTATTCTACGTAAATTAGAATTTTCATCACATTCGTAATGCTCTTTAATATTTAAAGAATCTTTCTCAATTTTCTTTTTTAAATTATTTCTTATGACAAAATATTCTTATTGTAATGCTGCCATCTCTTCAGATTCTTAATATTTTAAGCTTTGACTTTCAGATTTTCGTTTAAAAACCGTTTTCTGTTTTTAGTGCACTGTTGAAATTACGTCTCTTAATTGTTTCATTTTTATTAATAATTATTTCCTTTAGTCTTTATTATATTTCATAATTCGTTAATATAATTATTATGGATCTTGCAATAAATTTTTTCTTAAATTCACTGTTACTTCGTAATCTCCTATATGGGATTAAAATTTTAATAATTAATGATTAAATTTTGAAAACATTTAAATATTGCATTGTCGTAAGGTACGTAGTGCAGCCCAATATTTTAGAATTCCAGAGTAATTAAATGAGTGAAAAATCGATTGAAAAATGAAATCAATGAATCGTCAGCTTAATTCAATTAAATAAAAGCGCAGGAAAATTAAAACTTAAAGTAAATTTTTGAATAATGAGAAAAATTCTATTAAAATTATTATTCTCTATTAAAACTCTATTAAAATTTATTAAAATTTCTATTTTATAATTAAAATTTATTATTTCTATTAAAATTCTAATAAATTTTATTTTTAATTCTATTAAAATTTCTATTAAAATTTATTTTTTATAAACGAAATGAATTTAATTTGTATGTTAGAATTTAAATGGGAAAAAATTCAAGAAAATAAAACAAAAATAGTCGTAATAAGCAGAGGATTCATGTTAATGTAAGAAATTATATTATTCAAATTATTTGAGGAAATTAAATTTTAATCGCTGATTAAATCAATAGGATTAATTTTTCTGTTATACTTGTTTAAATTAAAAAAGACAGACTCATGCTTACAATCGTAAGCAAACATGTGTAAATTGATCATATTTAAGAACAAAACTTAAAAAAAATCAATAAGTTTTAATGTTTCATAAAAAAAATCAAATTCAAATTTCCATATAAGCAAGAGTGAGAAAATGAGAATTCAAAAACAAAATCTCAAGCAAGGAATTAAGCATAAACTCGTCTTTTTATAAAGAAATGTAAGGATAAATTGATCTTTAAAGCTCAGATTTCAATGTGAGTCATCAACACATTGACTCACAATGCATAAAAATCTATCAATCCGTTTAATGACATTCAAAAGGTTTTTAATAGCCATCATCAATCATAATAAATCCTCATTCCAAAGAAAGTTATTATTGCCAATTAATCTAAAGTAATGGAAAAAACATTTTGATTAATATTTAACTTCGAATTGCTAATGGTGAGTTTCTTACTATATTCTAATCCAGAAAAGAGGGGAAAGATTACACATTAGTCAAAAATTAATTAGCCATTCTAATCAATTATATTTTCAAGTTAGCTCAAGATTGTGAGCTGTATGTTATTACCACTTATTTCTTAACCTTAGAGAATTGCCATAAAATTAATCTTATTTGGAAAATCAAATTTATTTGAAATTCAACTCAAGAACAGTTAAAGGAAAACAAATACGTCTTTTAATAATGAATTAATTGCCTAATGTTTTGTTTTTATAGCTGATTTGAAGGATTTTATGCTGAGGAGGAGAATTTGCCATTGAAGGCCAACGTTTTGAACGACAGATTGTATGAAATTGATTCCAAAATAAGGAAAAATTTGGTTTACAGTTTGTTTTTTCTGCAAAATTTATGTGCAGAATTCAAGAGGTGTAATCGTTTATGCACGTCCTCTAAGATTTCGAAATTTTAACTTTTAAGTTTTTCCAAATGCAAACATTTCATGAAATATTTATATTCATTTAATGTGGAGATACATTGAATGGATGTGTGTGGGTTAAGAAGTTTGTCAACTCTAAGAAATGATAATGTAAACTTACAAGTTTCTTAGATTCTTAGAATTTGCTTAAGAAAGTTGAAAATATTGATTTTCAAAGCGAGAAATCAAAAATGTTATCACTTACATTATGAGGTTTTTTTTTTTTTTTTTTTTTTTTTGCACCTTTTAAGCCAGTTTTTAGCAATTGATATAATCCACACAACTTCGAATATGAATTGGACAACACTTGTTTTTGAAGATTTAGGTATTAAATTTTAATTGGAGTTTGTTTTAATGAATATTTTTAAGAGTATTAAAAGCTCATATACATTTCATTCTTTTTTCTTTCTTCTACATTCTTTTTTCTTTCATTCTTTTTAATTCATCTATTGGAATTATCTACAATATTTGAATTATAGATAATTGCAATAGATTGTATGTTAAATAAACTTTATAACTATAATACAGAAAGTACTTCTTAAGGAAAATACTCGTTATAATTGAGGTTTACTGA
Organism: Argiope aurantia; assembly: GCA_026543865.1. Taxonomy (NCBI): domain Eukaryota; kingdom Metazoa; phylum Arthropoda; class Arachnida; order Araneae; family Araneidae; genus Argiope; species Argiope aurantia. Next base: position 1,238,374 of record JAPMOR010029290.1, read on the forward strand.
GCAACAAATATAAAACATCGTGTCTTGAAATTTTCATCCCATCGGTATTCTCGTTTCAGACTGCATAGATGTGTCACTACTCGATTTTTACTATAGATATTTGACTTATTATATATCCGTTACAAGGCAGAAAAATTCAGTATTTTCGTATTCAGATTTCATTAAATATTTCTATGAACTTCATAATATTTACCATTAATGATATGATTTTACCTTGTAAAACCACGATATCCCAATAAATAAAAACCCTGGTAAAAAGAAACATCGCCTTGATTATTGTCACTTTAAAAAGTGAATAGGAAACGAATTACGACATTAGAAAGTATAAACTTTGTGGTTTATCAAAAAATATAAAATTTTTATCTGTGGAATTTTAAGAAAATTTATAAATAAATATGAATTAACTGCTTTTGTGGCTGAGTGCAAACTACGAAAAAAACAAAAACAAGTTCATTTTCTTACTGGGTGGACAACATTTATTTTTCAGCTATTGTTATGAAATATTGATACCACAATAGTTTTACTTATGCTTCTCGTACTGCATTCTTGGGTTTTGCTTTTTTTTCAAAGTATATAAAATACTTAATATCGTTTATATTACTTATAAAAGTCTGAAAAGAAAAATTAAAATAACAAAACTATTACTTACCATAATATGTATAAACTAAACGCGATATGATAAAACAATTTTTTAAACTGGAAAAAAGTTATGACTATTTGATAAATCAAAAAATAAACTTATAATGAATTACTTGTCGAATTTATCGTTTAGCTGAATCAACTAAAAATTACAACTTATGGCCAGATTAAAAAAAGAATTCATATAATTAATGGATTGATTTAATTAGAAATAATTTATTAAACATAAATATAGACTGGAAGAATCATGTCTTCTTTATTCTCTTAATATGGAGAATTAAACTTTCGTTTTACTACAGACAGGCCAAACGAAATGTGTAAAATTAGAAATCAGAGAATCGAGTGATTAAAGTCGATTGCAATTGCCCTCTTTTAGAGCGCAAAAGAGCTATGGCAGGTTTGTGAATTGGACGCAAGTCAGATTGTCAGCGGGAAACCCCGAAATGACTCCTGTTTCACAGAACTACGGAAGCGTATTCTTACCGGCTAAATGTAGCCTTTCATTATTATGTAAATATCGCGTGAGGCGAAAAACCGAGTCTCTGCGAGCTAGTTAGAAAGCCAACGCGCTCACGCAAATTCGTTTCTTTTGTTTTCCAGGGAAATTGCCTTCGTTCCGGGGGTAATTCTCGCGTGATTCGTTGCGATGAAAAAGATTGTTTTCGCTTCATGTAAACATTGTTGGTCGTTCTATTCGCCTATGTTACAAATGAGAATTTAAATTCGATGGCAAAATAGACGTATTGGAAAATGATATAACAATTTGGGTAAATAATTACTTATGCAATCGAATTTATTTTTATATTTTCTACCGAATAACGGTTTTTAAAATGATTAATGAAAAATAATATAATCTTTTCTCAATAATATATCTCTTTTATTTGATCTTGAGAATAGGCACGGTGACTTTATATTGAAATTTCAAAGAAATAAATGTATGTAAATATTGAATGATAAAAGAACAACAACATGAATAATATGTTTCTATATGAATGGATGGAAATTGAAGAAAACTATTTAATTATGAAATAAACAATAAAAAAGATAATTTATTATCAAAAGTAACATTTATGAAAGTGATAATGGAAAAAGATAGTAGAAATTTACAAAAAAAAAAAAAAGCTAAATACGTATATTACCAAGATATTATAATAAGATAAATAACTAAAATAAGTTTACAATATTTAAAAACCAAAAGAAAATAAGTTTAAAAATTCAGAATTCGCTGTTTAACTTTTCGTGCCTATTGCTTACATCATATTGGCACTCACTTGTTAGCTTAAGATAAATTTCCTGGATAATTTTTAATTGGCCCATGATTGTAGCACTTCGGGCAACATTAAGTTTAAAATAGTGTTTAAATCAATATAATGCACTTAATTTCATAAACATTCTAAAATTTTTCATTCTAAATTAAATACAAAATTGAGATTATTGACTTTAAAATACAAATTGAAGATTTCGCATAGAAAATAAAAAATCAGAGTAAAAGACACTAGAAAGCTTGTAGAGGTTCTGACAACCATCTCAGCATAAGTCATTTTCACCGTTAAAGCGAATTTCTTGCAGTCTTCAATAAGATACTTGGATGTATATATCACATTTTTTTTTCCTCTGTCGATACGAATGACAGATTTAGAATGAATTGCTTTCAGATTGCTTTGAAGGGGATTTTTTCTCCCTTGATGACGTTCATAATCATCATCAAATGAATTTTACTCTCAATTCGTTTCAGCGCTTTTTTGTGCATTTTAATGCTCGTTTCATTGAGTATTTTGCAATTGTTCGTAGTATCAACACAATTAAGCTTTAAACGCAGCTATGTAGTGTCCTCGAACACACGTAATAGTCTATTTTCATCAAAATGTTTCCATTTGTTGATAATTTTTTCCAACCTTTTTTATTAGCATGATTAAAATAAAGAAGCAGAAACAAATTTGAGACGTTTCATCTTTTAAAAAAGTACTTCATTGTGCAGCACGTTCATTGCAGTGTCCTTTCTCTATTAAGAAAAATGCCTAAAAAGACAGAAATTACATCTAAGCAATAACACATTAAAGAAAAACGAGAAATCCCCGCTTTATATAGAATGGAATACTGATACCAATATTCTAATTCCGCATTTTAGAGAGGTTCACGATTGAATGAGATCCAATCAAATCCTCTTAGATTAAAAACAGTGACGAAAATAAAAACAAATCGAATTATAATTCAGTACAGTTAAATATATTATATTTATTGGTTTATTATACAGTTAAATGTATTAATTACAGTTAAATATATTATTATATGGCTAACTATTTCCTAAAAATTTTATAGCAACTCCGTAAATCACACTATCAAAAGGATTTTTCTTACAAAAATACAAATTAAAATGACTTAATTATCCTTATTTCATTACAACAAATTTCTTGACTCATATTGAAATAATGTTCCAGGAATTGTCGTTTCCCTTACAATTAATTTTTAACTATTTTTATATTGCAGGGGTTTTTTTTATAATTTTGATTTCTTTTATTTACTTATTTGAAATTGTGACTACCAGCGATTTCCTACACAAAGATTTTTAAGAAATATCGAATTCCTTGCTTAAGAATCATACTACCTTGTTTATATTTAAAGCAGTTTATATTTAAAATTAAGAGATTAAAAACTTCTTCGAAAGGACGATATGAAAATTAAAGATGATTCTTTTAGCATGTCGAAAACTGATGTTAGTTTCTTTATAGTTAAAAAGTTCATAAACTTGATCCAAAGACTCTTTATTTTAATTGTACACCGTATTAGTTTTTTGACTTACAAATGCATTTTAATAAGATAAATTGTAGCATAACATCGATCCTATTAGATATTTATAAAGCAACTTTTATTAGCAAAGATGTTAATGAAATTCATCGATACCAATCGATTTTACTAACTATTGAGACTCCAACATCCCATGCAATCTATTCAAATACCAATGCAAAGTATCTTTGATACCAGATTGAGTAAAAGTACAACGTCAGAAAAGGAAATAAGCAAAACTTTGAACTTATAATAGAGGTTTCGAAAAGAAGTTATTATTTTTTTCACATACACATATTTTTCATGCATGAATCCACTTACCAATAAAGCTCGACAACCTACACTGAAAAATATAAAATATTGCTATTTCGGATTATTTCAAGAAATTCCATTCATTTCTTTTATGTTGACTATAAAAGAAACCAGCACTGAGTGACAAAAAAAGGCCTCCATTTTTATTCTGCCTGTTATCAAAACTTGTGAGAATGGCTGAATCTTCATTAAGAAAAAAAAAAAAAAAATTCGGTACGTTTTTTGTGTTACATGTAAATGCAGGCATTGATAGTTTTTTTAGGCATTTTAAACATAACTGTATAGGAAGACATTCTTTATTGTTTACTTCCTTTTATTAAATGCATGTATTAAAACATATATTAAACACATAATGCAATAATGAACAGAAAATGTAAAAAACTAACTTCATTAAAGGAGTTCATCAAAAAATATTCCATTCTTAAATGATAAAAACATTTAATTATAAAAATAAATATAAATATATAAATATAAAAATAAATAACAATATATAAGTAAATAACAATATATAAATA
>JAPMOR010029290.1:1242633-1260943 GCA_026543865.1 Argiope aurantia
AATAAATAACAATATATAAGTAAATAACAATATATAAATAGAAAAATGTCCATTACAATTTTTTGCCCTGAACCATTTCTTGAAGTAAAAAAAGAAGAAAAATGTTCAGTATTATGAAAGCTTTCTTCGCCGTAAGACATGTAATTCTTGCTCAATTTTTAATCCTATTTATCCTTAAATATAAAATTTGGACTTCTCTTTTAAAACGCCTAGTTATTAAAATTTCATTACAGACATTAAATGTCTAGTGAAGATCTCCCCTATAAAAAAAGCACAGAATGGCATTTTTACTTCTATATTAATAAAATATATTAAATCAGAATGATTTTGTGATATATTTCTCACGAACATAAAACAGCCAAATAAAAGAAATCACATATTCTTGACTACGTTTCATCAATCTTAAAATGTAATTATGCAAATACATTTGGAGTGACAATCCACAGTTTAAGCTACTGTAATTTAATCGCTAAAAATGTTCATGAAAGGAAAAAAAAGCTTATAAAAATCCTTGCAATCAGTATAAAACTTTTAAAATGCGCTTAAATGGCCATAAAAGTTCTTCAAAATGGTAGAAACGAAGAGTAGGAACGAATGATCTTTTATTTTTACTTTTATTCGCATTCATGTGCTTTGCTTTTTTTTTTTTTTCACAATAAATTACAAAAATTAGATTTCTAAAGTAAAATCTGAGACAATCACATCAATTTCATGTCTGTAACATTCAAGAATCCTGCCATCTAAAAATTGAATGACCGAAATAAATTATTTCATTCTTGAAACAGCTTTCAATTTTTGTAAAGAAGTTAATCAGTGACCTTGCTTTATTATTTTTAAATTCTCGTACTGCTCTGTAAAATAAAATACCTCTTTAAGAGTGAGATATTTGCTAACCATATTTGTTTTCTTTTGTATATTACCTATTTTAAACTTCTTGTTTCAGTTACTGTCTGTTGCTTCAGCTAGAAAAGAAATAATGAAATAAAAAAAAATTCCTCTCATTAAAAGTATCAGAAAGTTTTTGTTATTTTTTAAAAACTCATTGCTACACTGCACCCGTATTTTATTATTATTATTTTTTTAATATTCCAAACTGAAAAGAAAGTTTTTGGATTGTAACGTAAGATTTTTCGCATTTTGTCACACTCACGTTTTCATTTTTAAAAATGTAAACATGGAAAAAATTAGTAGAATGTATTTATATAGCTGCATACATAATATCGTAATATGGTTATAGAACACAGTTGTAAACTGCATCTAAAAATAATGGTGTTTTTTTTTTTAAGCCACCAATTTTGAGAGTTTGTGGAAATTAAAACGCTGAAACAAAAACGACAATTTTTGACATCTCGTATTACATCATTTTCAGAAAAAATAAATAACTTGGTTAAAGCATTCAAAACAGTATTCAATGCCTATAGCGCAGCTGAAGTTAGAGATCGTGCCGTGTATAACTAACAGATCTAGAAATTGCTAGTTTTCATCTTAAAGGATTGAAACTCTCTCTAAAATCTGTAATAAATGACAATGCTACCATAGCAGCTGCATTGGATTCAAACTCGCAAGTCAGGCTCTTTGATTTTGCTGGTTTAGTTTAATTTAGTTTTGTTAGTTCAGTGTCACACTTTCAAACCAGGTGAGGATTAATTTGGGAAGACCCTTCTAGTTTTGAACTTGGTCAGAAAATGGGGTCAATACCTAATCTAGCAATTAACTCTTCAAACTTCCATATGACACTAACGTATTGTGTTTTGTGAGAGTCACATGTGGCAGTTTAATTTCATTTCCAGGCTCAAAAGTACGACAGCAAGACTAAGACGTTGATTCTACTTTAGTTTATTGAATACTAATAATGCAACGAATATTCGTTTGAGATTAATTCATTCAAGAAGAAACAAGTTTTCCTAAAGCAAGCTTATTAATAACTTTGAAAAGTGAATTATCCTTTGTCAATTCTTTGAGGTGCAGATTTTCATCCGAAGGAGACAATGTTCTCTAAACATTATTTAAGATTAGCCTCCATCTTTATTTAAAGTGATGTAGAACATTTATTAGTGTTTTGAGTATATAGCCGACTATGATTTGCTATAAAAGAATCAGACATATGTTTTAATCATTAAATAATTTTATTGCATGAATGAAATTCTTGCTTAAGAAAATCCTGTATTAGTTCACAGAGATCGAGTGTGTGTGTGTAATACAGAAACTTATAGAATTTTTGTGTGATATTATTCCTCAACCTTGTTAGAGCAAAGATTGTGCCGTTGAATTATCATTTGCTCTGTTCTCTAAAAAAAATTAAATCTCTAATAAATCTCCGATCTTTCAAAGGCGCCAAAATACATTTTCGCACATTACTTTAAAGATAAGACGGAAGAAAAATAACTTTCCTTCCGGAAAGATTGTATCACAAAATCTCTTGTATGTTAGATCACGGTGTTAGAAAATAATTCATCGCATGATTTTAAAATATTATTTTCTGCAATATATTTTGTCAATGAATAAGTACTATAAATATGTACGGACTTTTGTGACAAAAAAAATTATTTATTTCTAGAAAACTTACTGCATTACGATCCAAGGCAATTTTTTTTCGCTCTCTCTCTTTCTACTTCTGTCAAAAGGCTCTATCTGAATAATTCGATAAATAAGAATTAATATATTTGAGATTTCTGTGCATTATATTTTGTTGTTTTTATGCACACTTTATAATAATATTTAAACATGTAAGAGTTAAGCACATATATTGTGCTAAAAAAAAAGGGTAAAATTAACACAATAATTATAAATTGGCAAAGGATGCCATCGTGAACAATATTTGCATTATTTTAAGGAATCAGTTCAATATTTTCAGTGCAATTCCTCATTTTTTCAAAGGATAATTTAAAAAGTTTGGCTAATTTTTCCATAAAACATTTAAATAAAATATTACGAAAAACGTGAACCTATCTTTAACAATTTTTTTTCTTCTTTGTTTAGCCTTATTCCCCTAGAATGTCAATGTCACGCTTAACCGGATATGACCGCGAATAGCACCGAAAAATTTTTAAAGATTGCGGTTGTTAGCAGTTTTTCTTAAATTACAATGAATCAATGCAAAATTTTCAAGAGATTTTATCAAATTTTCGTTGGGTATTTGAAGAAAATATCGACAGTTTTTAAAAACATTTAAACCAAGTATTATGATATAATATATTTATATATGTATAGTGTGTGCGTAAAATGATATGTCTTAATCTAATTTAAACTTAATCAATTTCCTAATTTTTATCTTAATTTAACCCATATTAACTTCATTTTAAAATGTTATCTAATTTCCTTATCCAATTCCCACTTTTTTAATTTAATTTTACACATGCTCTATAAAATTGCTGAATTCAGCAGGTTCTCATGCTCCGAGCGAAGAGATAAAAGTTCGTAATGCTTGCAACATTCTTTTAAAGTTACCTAAAACTCAATTTCTTAAATCTACAAGTGTGAAAGAAATTCCTACCAAAATCTCTTTGTAAAATCACTGAAGGGAAACATTTTGGTCTCTTCTGCTCTTGTGTCGCGATGTAGACTGAAGTATTGAACAAATCGCTTATTCTTTGTAGGAAAACTATGCCTCTCGCGGTGAAATAAATCGAAGCTAAAATTTAAAATTTCAAAATTTTCTTCTATTCGGCCATGCAACTGCTAAAATATCTTGACATATATGTGTATGTGTTTGTGTGCACATAGAGAGAGAGGCTATTTTCTTCTTCTCTTCTTATTTCTTAAATTATAATGATTCAATTCTAAATTTTCAGTGCTCTTCACAACTTTTTCTAAAGCACTTGAAGCAAGCGTTGCCGATTTTTCAATTAACAATTAAAGGAAGTAAAACGAAATAAATATATCCGTCGTAAATAGACCTCGTTTTTTCTTCTTTACTTCATTTTTCCCCTGTGGTGTCGAAGTCATACTTTACCGGATTTGACTGTAAATGCCACCGGAGAGGGAGTCAGAGGGGAGCAAGCAAATAGAAAACGTGTGCCTGTAAAGACTCTCCCGACCACCTAAGTAACAAAACGAGAAAGGTCATGGCCTCTAATAGAACTCTGAGTGAACTGTTCTCTGGTACTTCCTATAACAAACCATAATAGTCCACGATCTATTTTACCTACAGCAGGAAACACAAGCTCATCCGTCTTAATGAAGTGCATTTCGATTTCTTCATCGTTCGATTAATGTACGGTTCAATTTTAATGAGATTGATATACATCGAAATGCGCATTAAATAGAGCAATGAAAATGCTTAGGAATGGCAAATAGAATGGAGGCGAAATGGCGCTGAAATGATTTGAGTTATCCATTTCAATCGGAGATAGATGTAATAAACGCTGGATGAGGATTTCATTATGGTAGGATAATTAATTGCTTTTGAATAGATTATTGCGTAATATGACTGCGGTGCAACAATCAAAAAGAACAAATTGTGGTGGAAAGAATCAATAGACGTTTATTTTTATTTATTATTTTTATTCAAAATCTATACTAAGAAGATGTTGAAGTTAAAATTACAATTCTGTGCCATAAAGCAACTTATTTTTGCAAAAAAAAAGTAATTATCAAATGATTAAATGAAAACTTTTTTTAATTTCAAATGTAATAATTTAATAACCCATATAATACCTGAAAAAATTTTTGTTTGTCAGTTTCCATTTCAAGCTGTGTTCAGTAATTTGGTAAGCGTAATGTCATTTTTTTACTAATTTTTTCATGTATTTGAAATTAGCAAAATAGTTATTTCCTATTTCTTTAGTAACAACGGAATATTTTTAGAGTTCAGACTTCCTTTTTAAGGGTATATCATCAGGCTCTAAAACAAAAACGAGAAATTTTACTTATTATTACAGATAATAAATTATTTTTCATAAAATAAAAGGGGAAATTAAAGGGTCAACTTTATAATGCCTTAATGCTTTAAAGAAATAAGTGATATGTAATTGAATAAAAAAGTAATCAATAATGAAAAAAAAGATATACTAGGGAAAAATATTTGTAATCATAATGCTTTAGACTATAATATTACTTAATGCTATTTCTGCACTAATGTATAATATTCCTTTGGTAGCTTAAAAAGTTATCTGTATATATGAATTTAAAATTTAATAGACATTTTACTTTTATATAAGCTATTCAGTTTTCCAAGCATTTCAGTTTGTTTGATTTATTACTTCTTTAACAAACAATAATAATAAAAATATTTTTTTTAAATTTTTATAACAACTTTTTCTCAAGTACTCTTTCAACAGATAATAATTATTTTAATGAAGGAATCTTATAATATCCCTTATTATTGCAAAAGGTTACAAATAAAATTATTGTCCTCATAGTGAAAAAAATGTTACTTTCTCTAATCTGGATCATTAGATTTAGCATGAAATATAAAATCATACTCAGCATTAAGGGCTAAAATGCATTCGACCTATTAATGCCACTAATTAAACTCATTAATATTTCGCTAATAGAAATACATCATAAAAATTTGCAATCAATTAGCTGTAAAAAATTTCGTAAAGTGCATGCCACAAAATTAATACGACAATATTTTTTACTTTTTTAACACCAAATTTAGCATGAAATGTATTATCGAATTCGGTAATTAAAAAAGCAATCCTAAATGATTCGTCCGATTGAGATTACAATCTCTTCAATTTAATACTTTAATAATAATTTCCATTAATAGACCAAAAATATATCATCAATGTACAAAACTATCTGAACGTTTTATGACATAAAATAAATATACTCACTTTTTTTTCACTCTATTCAGCCTAAAGAAAAGATGGTTACAATAACTTACCTCCAACGTCGACATACTCTAAGCTTTCATCTAAGTCTTATCAATTTCATAAAATTAAACAAAAATCCTTTTCAATCTTGATAAAAATGAGAAGCTTACTCAGAAAAAAGCAAAAAAAAAAAAAAATTGAACTACCAGGTTATTCATCTCACATATATTACCTTCTTTTTTGATTACCCAATTTTGGCTGTTGATAATAGTGTTTTTATCTTAATTTACCACTCCTCCTCCGTTGCAGTTTTTGAAATTCTGATGGCCAGAGGCGAAGAGTGTGTAACTAGTGATCCATCTAAAATGTGAATGGTCTGCCCATCCCCCTTTAAATCTCCTTCTTTATACTGTAGTGGTGGCCACTTTAGAAAAAGGGCATCAACAAACGTCACGTTTATATTGTTTACGGTAATTAAAAGATGGTATGATCGAATGCTTTTCTTGCGGCTAATGATTCATTCAGTTCTTGTGTTGAAATGTTAGTTAGTTTATGAATGATTATGAGATTTGTCTTTCCTAGTCACATCTTTCAAAAATGGCAAAGTATGAAATTTCTTTTATTTATTTTGTCTAAATTCTAAACACTTTAGAAATAAAACATTAAATGAGCGCCATGTTCATATTGTTTTCACTAAAATGAAAATAGTATAATTAATTACCTTCCTTCAAATAATAATTAACTCAATTTCTCGTTGAAATTTTGGCTAGTTTCTAGATTATTATGAAATGTGTCTTTCCTGGTCACATCTTTAAAAAATGGCAAAGTATAGAAGTTTATGGCAAAGTATGCAAAGTTTATTTCATTTTGATGGCATTTTTGCATATATTCGGATCACTGAAAGAAGGGATCATTCAACAATTGTCATTTTCATATTGTTTTCAGTAGTTAAAAAATTATTTGATTGAATTCCTTTCTGTTCATAATCAATTCAGTTTTGTACTGAAATATTAGCAAATTTCTGAATGAATGCTATTGTGTTTTTTAGCACATTTTTCAGAAATGGAAAAATATTAAAAATTTTATTTATAGAATTTTAATGATTTTTTAAATTTTTTAAGCCTGGATTAACACGGATACTTTTTTTTAAAATCAGTTCTGTCTAAGTTCATGTGAGAAACAGCGTTCATGCGTAAAGGAAGAAAAATTGAGTCTACTAGGAAAATTTGAAATAACACAAAAAAACAAGGGCTGAGTGTATATTTTTATTTATATAGTTACTAGGCTGCAAGTGAAACACCTCAGGATATTATATAGAGAATTATTCGCTTTGGTACAATAAAAGAAAGCAGCGAACGTTTCTAATTATGACACATCATTAAGTTAGTTGTATTAACTACAACAAAAAGCGACAATAGAAACAGTTGAAAAAGTTTCATGTTTGGGGAAAATCAGAGCTGAAAACATCAAAAATCGACAATCGACAAAATTTAACATCCATTGTTGAGGTTTTTTTTTTTTTTAACAAATAAGTAAGTGCCTAATGAGTTCCATAATAGGCTAAAAAATTCAGTTTGAGAGCAGAAATAATAAGAAAGCATTCAACACTCATTAAAAGTATCAGTTTGACTGTTAATATCAATTTTTGTTACCATATTCTTGTAAATGTTAAGTTCATCGTGGAAAAAATTCATTAACCCCATTTAGAAGCGATTGTAGAAAATAAACTAAACCACAATGTTGAAACTATTAGAAAAATTGATTAGTGGGTTTTGCTTTCAAGATAGATATTTTTACACTCCAATTCTTTCATCAAGTGATAGTTCTATATAGCAATAAAAATTTCTTTAAATGCAAGAAAAATCACCTTAAAGTTTAAAATAGAAAAAGTAAATTATTTTACAAAGTGAAGAATACCGATGAAATACTTTAAAGTAATAGAAGCATAAAATCTTGATAGTATGAATGATTACCATTGATGATAATATTACCATTGATTGATTGAATTTTATGGCTGGGATTTACTACTTTATTTTACACATCACTGACATAGCTTAAATTTCAAAGATTATTCTATAATATTTGACGAAAAAGACTTTTAAACAATTTTGACTTGTTCATAACTAATTAATACATCACATTGAAAATGTTTTTTACCATTTAAGACCAAAATAACTACCCTCGCTCCAGAAAACTTTCCAGAAAAAATTACCCCTCGTTCTTTACTTAATATAAAACGTAAATAATAAATAAAGTATGTATACCAAGGCCATAAAAACCAATATCCTCATGTTTTGATAACAAAATGTAAAGTATGTAAGACAATGCCTTAAATGCTATTTCATTAATACTTATTTTCATAGCTTATAAACAAGCTGTAGGCAACCGTGAAGTCTTCATTAGTACCAATTAATTGAATAAATACTGTGTTTTCAACTGGTTAATTATTTTTTTCAGACAGCTGCAGATAATGACAATATAATCTTGTCGTCATATACTCACTTATAACTAATCTTCTAAACTTTCCTTTGATTAATAAGCATCTTTAACTTTTCGCTACCATTTCCTTTCATACTAAACGGATTTGCTCCGCTAACGAATTAGATGTCAGCTCAGAAAGGATGATACTGTAATTGCTGTGCTGTCACAAATCATTTATTTAGTGATATTCATCTATGACAAATTATCTGTGAGACTCTCCCAGTTGGAGAAATGAATATCCATCAAATGTTTCTAAATTGCTTTGTAAGCAAACAGTAATGATAAATTATCACAGAGTAATTCGTAATTAAATCTTATGACATTAACAAATAAGTCATCATTATTAACAAGTTAAAGTTATTAAGGGCTCTTAAGAAGGCTCTCTGGAAAGAAACCCGAAATGATTTTGAAATAAACTTTGAAAAATGCATGATGATTAAATAAACATCGAAATATCATGTTATCTGTGTATTCTTTTATGTATATATTCTTACATGAATATTCTTCTATGATTCTCATTATAGTGTTAAAAATATGTCTAGTACTTTAATAAACATCTTTATATTAACTAAAATATAAATAATGATCTAAAATATTGGTTCATGACAGTGATATTTTACTCAGGCAGCATCTCTGAGTAAATTTATTAAAACTTATTTATAATATGAAATAATTTAAACAATTAGTAGTGCATATAAAAGAACTGACTTACTTGTATTGTTTCATAGGCCATCTGACTTATATTACATGCATGTAATAATCTAAAGCTTTTGTTAAATTTTTTCAATGATCCTGCAATTTTCTCATGCATTCAACAGATGTTTATGAGAAAATTTTAAGTAGAATATAGAAAAAATATTTCCCATTACGTTAGGTTAGTCTGAGAATTTTATGGTGAAAAAGTTAAATAACTTAAAATTTTTGTAACTTTATATCTAATCTGCCTCCTGACTTTCAAAATCTATCTTATTTTCATCAACAATCAAATTATTTCAAGAAGAATTAAATATAATCGGTATTTTATTACAAGAGTGAAATCATCAGTTTGTCCACATCTAGAATGTGTTTTTAATTTATTTCAACAAACTTTTTCATTATTTATCAAATTCAGATATTGAATACAGAAATGATTCAACAATAAAGAGAAAACATAATATCCTATTTTTAAAATTTTAAGGTATTGATTTCGCTGCCTCTTCTTGTTTTAAGAAGATCAATTGAAATTGTTTCATTTGAATGCAAGAAAAATACACAAGAGACTTAAAATTTTTGTAGAGTGAAAATATAACTGCGATAAAAGGAATAACATTCTTTTATTTTACAACGAATATTTTCTACAGAATTTGTGCTTTAATGCTTTCATTAATCAGTGCTGTACTTGCTTTCCAGAAGAATTTGAGAAGAAAGTCAACAAATTTCATGATTTACAAAGGTAAATAACTGAAAAACTTCAGTGCTTAAATAGCCTATCGCCATATTGCACAGCAAAAAATTTCTTCCCAAGAAATTTTCATTAATTTTCTCAATGAAACTTTTATATAAAATTGCTCAAATTTCATTGGAAATTAAAAACATACAAAATTACACGACTAGATTTGACAATTTCATTTTTTTTTTCAATTTCAGTAAAATAACAAAAGTATAGATAATGAAAGATAAGAAATTTTAAAATAAACATGTAGAATAATTTTTTTCTAATTTTTACATTCAAATTATTCAAATATCAGAATAATAGTTTAAAACACATTTTTCATAAATGTACTTACATTAAACATACAAAAAGGTGAGATTAGTCTTCACAGGCATCATACTTATTCAAAATAAAGGATAAAGTTGTGTAAACTTCTATCCTAATATGAAGAAAATTACAGCAAAGGAATGAGGGTTTAAACACGATAAGGGAGTCACTATGACAATTTTCTACTACCTTCACTGAGAAGAGGTTATTGAAGAAATGTTAACACTCACTAAAAACTCATCGTCCGATGATCTAGTTAACTTGCGAGTTGAATTATGATAAGAGAATGCTTCATACATCACCAAAATGAAAATTTCCACATTAGAGCTTTTCTAGAGATCTGGGATTTGTAAGAAGCTCCCTGGTTAACCTCCATGTTTGCTTAGCTGCATTTTCTAGTGAGCTGGCTGACTTGCCTTTAAACAGGTCCAACTGAGGCAGAAAATAGTGGGGACACCTGCGGCACTGCAGGCACGAAATCAGCTGGAGTAAAATGCCATTGATGCGGTCCCCCAGGCAGGTTTCGTCCCACTCAATCTCTCTAGGATGCTTCTCACACTCGTACAGGAGAAGAGTCTTCAGATGGTAGCTAGTAACCGGATTTCCGGGAAGCTCAAGATGTCGGTCTTTGAGTGTTTTAAGGATGCTCAAACACTTCTTTCTGCAGCCTCCTTGGAGCAGTCTGTTTTCAGCCTCACAAAAGTTCAGAACCCATGCGTCCCCTTCCATAGATGATTGCTTGCCTTGCAAAGTCACACTCTCTTTGGACAGCAAATCGAAACCTTCAGCTTTGACTTCTGCCACAAGATTTGGATTCGGCCAAAGGATTTGCGGAATTGGCCAATGGGCAGCTGATCTTGGCCACAAGCCACTGCAGCGGAAAGCTGGAGTAATCTGAACCACGTACCTTTCCCTGATCCTCAGCTTTACTTCTGTGGTGTCCGCTACCATTTTAACGATATCGCGATAACTGCATTTATCGCAAGCTTGTGCCACCAAAGTTTGGAACCGGGAACGGATCTTTCTTGCAGATAGATATCCCGATGCAGTGATGAACTCAACCCACAAAGACATGGAACGCTTTCGACCATCGCTAAGTTTTAAAACTGCGCAACCGGGAAGAGATCCATCATCCACAAAGTTAAATACCCCCATTTGATTGAGGTAGAGAACAACCTCGAATTCTGATGGAGATATCACATCGAACCCTTCAAAATGTCCATTACAGTCATTGAGGGAAGAAATAAACCGAGGTTCTTGTACTTCAACTTCTTTCAGCACATCCTGAACTACCTTACACACTTCCCTAACCGTCTTAGCGACTGTCCCTTTACGAGCTTGAACCCGTTCGCCATAAAACTTATTCAATTGATACAGCAGCTTCGACTGCGCGGTCATCATATCAGAGGGAACCAGCATGGTCGCTGGTCGACCCTGCTGTAACGGTGGCTGCTTGGTGCAAGAATGAACGCTCGTTCGGAGGTAGCGACCACCCTGCTCAAACGGTGGGCAGGACTGCTGCGAGGCTCCGCCCCGACGCACCTGTTGGTCACGCCTTCGTGCAGTAGTGAGGCGGAGTGAGGAAGATCTTCGCGGCGCGGCGGAATTTCCCTGAGGACGAGTAGACGAAAGGGAAAGGCGATTGGAAACCTGAGGTAAGTCTTTTGTACTAGACGTTAAATCGATAAACTGTTTCCCACCTCCTTCTTGTAATGGGTTTTAGTGCTCTAGAAATGCAATTTAAGGATTCCTCAGTTTTCTAAGAGGAAAAAAAAATCTAGAGAATTCATTTCTTTTTATAGCTTAATACCATGACTACAAGATTGAACAACAACAAGGGATAGTTTTCAAATGATTTTGACTTTAATATTGCCTTATACACACACTTATAAAAAATAGATTGTGGATTTTATTTTTCTCAGATGTGGATTTAAATTTTAAGAATACAATTAATTCTCATAAATCTAATATCAGAATCCTCCATTTCTTTTCTGCTTTTATTTTGTATTGTATAGCGTAATGCTTATCTAACAGCTTTAAGATAAATGAGTTACACCACTCATATTATAGAGAACAATGAGAATCTAAAAACAGAGAGGAATAATTGTTTTAAAGCTTGCAAGATATTAGCGGATTAACATTTTGGTTTTCTTTCAAATTTAGCAAGTTCTATGGAAATAAAGAGATGTTAAACTATTAGAAAAAATGTTGCGATTGAAATTCAAATTCATTATTTAGACGCCATTTTTAAATAATGTTGTCTAATACTAAAAAAAAGATACTTACTTTACATAGCCTTGAACCATTGGGCTATTTTGTGACACGTGTCAAGACAAAATAACAAAGGAAATAATAAAGGGAATAAATATATTTTGATAACATTTACTTAAAAAATTTAAAGAAATATATAGTGATTACGTTAAAGAAATACATAGTCATAACATTAAAGAAAAACAATAAATTAGTTTCCAACTCTTTACGCAAATCTTATCACTTAACGTAATAGTTTTCCTTACATTTTTTAATGAAAATTTTGCATTTCAAGGATCTAGTAGTATGATGAATTGATTCTCGTTAAAAATTTTTGAATTTCAAGAATTCAAGGGCTTTTAACCTCTGGACCTGGTTGTGCTGTAAAAGTAGCCTCGCATCTTGCAACTTTAATTACTTTGGATACTACTAAAGTAATTAATTATTAAGGCATGTGGAATATAATAGGTTTTATTATATATATTTTAGTTAATAGAAAAAAAAAGAATCGATTAAGTTAATAAACTGAAAATCTTTTATTCCTTAAAACACCTTAAAAAATCGCAACTGCATGTGAAATTATAGTTCGATGCAAGCAAGATTCATTGAAGTAAGGGAATATCTTTTTACTTATTAAAAATTTTTGAGGTAGCAGTTTGTCGTATCGAAAAAATCAATACAAATCGTTTATTTGCACACTGGGTTTCCTATTTTTATCATTATTATTGGAATGAGGATTTAGTACTAGTAGATATAGCAAAAATATGGCAAAATGCGAATACTGAAATAATTTGAATATTTTTAAAGGTATCTGATTAGTTTATAATTGATCGTAGCATTTTCTTCTTACAAAAATAATTCTTAAGAAAGAAATAATCTCGATTTGAAACAACACTCTGTACTGCAGTTAGTAAAATATAATAGAATTGTTGAAAGATTATAGTAATTACAGATCATTTGCTTTGAGAGAAACACAAATAAATGTTTTTCATTACGGATTTGACCTGCGAGAATTTCGATGAAATTATAAGCAGCGCCTATGAATCACTTACGAAGTCTTCCTAGTCATAGTATGTTATGAACCTAGCCTTTTGGCATCTTTTCATGCGCTTGCCAGTAATTATTCAATTTTATAATTGCCTTGTTATGACATTCAACTCGAGCTGTAGGTTATTTAATGCTAATGCTAACTATTTTTCAAGATACTTTTTTTCATTAATAACTACATACAAGTTTTTAAATAACCTTTAAAATCTTGCACGCATAATTTTTAGTGAAATGTTTATCGTGCACCCACAAAGAGCAATAAACTTTTTGGTCAGTTCTGAAGAATTAAAACGTCTCTGAAAGAAAAGAGACGCTGAAAGGTCATTTCAAAATCAAAAATGAAAATTGTTTTAACCAACAAATATTACTGTTTCTTTTAGCAATTAATCAGGTTTTTTAGCTTTTAACTGAATAGATAAAGAAGTGCAGAATATACACAAGCACGCTCACATTCTTTTATACCAAAATTACTTGAGTTCCTATTATATTCAATAGCAGTGAAATCTGTAACTATCTTCAAGCAATAAAGTTAATTTATCATTTTAAATTTTATAAAAAAAACATTTTTTATTTACATTTGTACAAATGGGAAATACATGATTGGTAAGCAAAGTTATATATACTTTCAGTAATCATGCCTTTATAAAATACGCTGTTATAAATCAAATACCACAGCTTATCATTGTGAAGCATATTAACACAATGACATTACCGATTCTTTGCTCTTTTAAAAATTAAATTCAAAACATAATTGGCAATTCGTAGTAAAATTTTACTTTTAAATTATCGCTTTTCATTTCTTTCTCCCTTCGAAAAATCAATAAAAAATAAATAACTTTAAAATTATATTTTTATTATTATTATTTCTTATTTATATGTTTTTAAATTAACTTAGTAATGGTAGCTACCAAGTGTTCTATGTTCAACTACTGTTAAAAACAAACACAAAATGCTTTGAAATAATAGTAATATGTTTAAACTTAAATTTGAGTTGCAGTCAGGGCTTAGTACACTTGAAAGATAGTAAAAAAATTCACATGTATCCACTTTTAAGAATGCTTAAAAATTCATAATAGAAAGTAGGTAAACGTATCCAAATAAATAAACTAGAATCAAATATAATTAGATTTGTTATTGGAAAAATATTTTAAGCATTTCCTAACCATGTAAATGTATTTTCATTTTTCGACCCGCAATTTATTATTCAGAGAAAGGCATTTTCTGGTCGGGTTTCGCATTCTTCTCCAAGATTTTTGATAAGAATATTTTGAATATTTTATCTTGTAATACACTTTTGAATTTTATCTTTATTATTATTAATTGTTAAATTTCATGATTGATTTCTTAGAATTCAGTTCAGATCATTTTAACCTTTTGAAAATGTGTCAACATTTGTTTTTCGCTAATATACCAACAAATTTCAATTATTGCAATAACTGCCGTATTAATTCCTAATGGACAGTTAACAATGGGTTTTATTTCTCTTTCCTTCGATTATGCAATATTTGTGGTGTGCACATAATTTTGAAGAAAATTATAATCGTCTCCCGAAAATTTCAAAATTCTTTTTAGTAACCTTGAAACATTCCTTAATATAGTGATTAAAACTGTATGAATAAAATATTTTTAAAAGATTATCAGATCATTACTTCCCAGGCCCATTTTGACAATAATGTATATAAAGCAATGCGGCTGGCCTGTAAACGGCGAATCACAGCAAATAGATTAACTAAATAAATAGACTATGACTAACTAAACTATAAAAAATCTTAAAAATTACTAAGTAAATAGATTTTTTATCAAACCGGAATCTAGATGAGACAGGTAAGAAACTACTGACTTTGTATTTGTAAGAGTCATGCGAACTTCATCGAAATAACCGAGCAAGCTAAAAAATTAGAGTGATAAATGATGCACGCTAAATTGTTGATACACTTCGTTTTCATATCCTCTATAAAAAAAATACGTTCGTTATTTTTAAAAAAATTTCAACTAATATCGGCATATTTCATTCATAATTTCGGAATGCTTTTTGAGTAGCAAAACACGAGAATTGTTCATAATCCGTTTCAATCCTTTTATTTAGTTAGCATCTAAGCAGTCAGTATTTAAATAAATCCTAAAAGAATTCTCCAAATGAAGAAGCTCGTAAAAATATTTGAAGAGCAAAAAAATTATCAAGGGAATATTTGTAATTATCTAAGGAGTAAAATCAGTTCCCCAATTTCCGTTCTATAAAATACTTATAACATATATACTCTATAAGGATCTATCTATATTTTCGCCAGTATATTAGAAAAGTCACTATGAAGTGAAAAAGATCTCGTTTATTATAAATTTAACCCAATTGTGTTATAGATATAAAATTAATATTTTAGAAGCTTACTTAAAATTGATACTACTATTCATTTTTGTCATTTTCTGAATAGCGAAATACTTGAACATCAAATATTACACATAAATTAATTCTGCATTCTCTGATTAAAATATCTGAAAGTATCCAAGCTCTTTCCCCCCCCCTCCCCTCTTCAAAATTAAAGCCAAATAGATTTTATAATTTCTAGATCTGATGGTGAGAGAATTTTTAAATAATAAATTAGATGGATGATAAAAAATTGCTGAAATGAATAATGCTTTTCATTTTCAATTTTAGAAAATTTGCAACACATTGAAGGCGGCGCAATGACTCCCATGCATGTTATCAGTTCTCTTTTGATTTCAAAATGTTATTAACCTTGCAAATTAAATCAAGCCGGAGCTATTCACTTTCCTTCGCTCTTTTAAATAAATAAAGAGTGACAAATCATACTTGGGATGTTTTCCTTTATTTGAAATGCTTCTCAAAGCAATGATAGCTATTATTTTTTAAATCATTTTTCGATGTTGCTTTTTATTTAGACAGCTTTTCTTATTTATATTACTTATGCTAAGAAAATTTTAAATATCAATTTCCCAATAAGAAAATTATTCAATATTTAGATAGATAGAAATCAGCGGGAATTTACAATCTGTTTGGTTAGAATTTCAACTTTAAATCGACAATGAAGTGGTTATTTCGTCGTATTAATAATAATTTCTAAATTAATGTATTTCCCAAAATAGACTGAATAATTTTTTAAAAATACGGATTTTGATGCATAACTCGTTGGAAAGGAATAAATTATACGTAGAGTGATAGATAATTAACTTATTAACAAAGGATGAAGAAGGAAAAAAAAATAAACAGGTCTTCTACAAAAAAAATGATAGAAAATAGGCAATATTTCTCAAATCACCATCAATAAATAAATCAAAAGGGACACGTTAATATCGCCAAAAAAAATTAACACCAATAATCAATCGTTTTTCAAATATGGTATAATAATAAACTAGTACAAAAAAATATGGGCTATTATATATTAAAATGATCTTGAGTAATTTTTTCATGAAATTACTTGATGCTCTAGAGATTCATTTCTGTCAAGCAAAATTTTTGAAAATCTGTTGAATCATCTTTCTCTTTTTTTGCTCTCTCTCTCTCTTTCTTGTGCCTAAATGGTGCAAATTTTTCAGACTTTATCCCCAAGAAAAATCCTGAAACCTCATTACTTTTCAAACGAATTTGCAAGTCATGGTCAGAGCCGTACTTAAAAAAATATATAATTTCATTACGCCGAGAGATAATACTTGTCAACCTATATATCTAAAAACTGTAATTCTGAATTGAAATAACAATTCCATTTCTTTGAATATTATTATAAATCGTTAGTGTGCTAAAAAATTACATTATAATGAATCGTTATTTTACTTATAAATTGATAAATAGTTAATATACTTATTTTTAAAGCGAAATGGTGCGTTTTTTTATTATTTTTTTATCGGAAACATCGTTAAAAGTCTTTTCTCCAAAGTCCACTCAATAGCGCAATTCACCTCATATCTGTTCTAGCGAAAATCTTGATTTTCTGTTCATTTCATCATTTTCGGAAAAATCGATTTATTTTTGCTGCATATTATACCAACTAGAGTAGGAAAATTATCTTTTATCCTAATTATTTCATCATGAACTTTGGATCAGTAATAAATATAAGAAATGCTTGGCATTGAAGCATCAGTATCTTCAAAACAAGTTTTATCAGGCTCATATTTATGCATTAATTCAATAAAATCAGAATAAATAAAAATAAATCAATTCTGAAGATTTGACAGGATGAAAAAAAAAATCATTTTTACAATCTAGAAGATAAATTTCTGATTATTTGATATAATATGATTTTCATGTTATTTATTCAGAAAATTTTCATCTTATTAGTTCTACAAAACAACATGTAATGTTTTTTTTGAATTTCTGTATTAACAAAGCTAAATAAAAGCAAGAATGCTTTTTACCAAAATAATCACCACTGTTATACCATTTGGAAATAATATCCTCTATACTGCAATTACTTAATAAGGTTCCTAAATTCAACATGATATTTTTGCCTTAAATGTTATCAAATACATAGAAGCGTGTCATCATTTCTTATCTAAAGTATTTAGGAAAAAAAGGGCACACGAAAGGTATTAAAGTGAACCAAAATGGTATGCACTTTTTGAAAAGCATTTACATTTAACTGAATATGGATGATAACAAAGTTTTTAATAAATATTTTCATAATTCGAAATCAATATAATATTCTTTTTGAAATTATGTGTTTAGTTTCTTTTCGAAAATTAAGAGCCAATTTTAGCATTTAAGTACAAGTAATTTAAGAATATCTAGTCAACATTTTAACAGCATTTGCAGCTAAGTTACTCACTGCATCTTCTAGTTAACAATCTTCGAATTATTTGGAACTGATTAAATCTCTTTCCTACATGATCAAATATTCTTGCATACTTTAAAATTGTGTGTGAGGTAGGTATGAGAATAACAAATGTAAGTAAAATTAATAAACATTATTTTTACTTACATTTGGTATTCCTCCACCTTTAATAGTACATCATAGAGAAAGCTTCACTTATAGTAAAGTAATACAATGGTCTTAAAAATATAATGTAATTCAAACAATGAAGA
>JAPMOR010029290.1:1261343-1307484 GCA_026543865.1 Argiope aurantia
ATATATATAATATCTAATCTCGATATCAACTAACTAAATATATATATATATATATCATATGGTAACCTAAGTGATAATAACTAATTTATAAATATCATGTATAAAATTTGCCTTTTATGGGTTGAAAGTCGTTTGATTATTTGAAGAATATAATTACTAATTGCACAAAATATAATCAGTAACACTGATGGCTATATTAAGTTCCAAATAAATCCTCGTTTATGCAAAATTATGAACATACACATATATGTACAATTACCGTTTCGAGTAGTATTTTAATAGCAATCGGTAGCTTGACTACAGAATTTATGTGTGAAATGAATGCGAAATGTTACTGTGAAATGAATGAAATATAATCACACAAAAATTAAATAATTTTATTCGTTTTACAAATGCATTCGTACATGGAGAGATCAGTGTAATTTCTTATAATTTTTACATTATGACGGGTACTGTGTTGTCGCTTCAATCAACACAATGCAGAAATTTTGCCAATATAAATTTTTTTAATCAGAGAAATTCCAAAGAAATTTTTAATGTAACAATTAATTATTTTACATTTATCACTTATATACTTTGAGCATCAATTATAAATTTATACTCCTTCTAGACATTCTACTTTTGTAATCATCACTTTTCACTTTGTTTTGATATAGCATTTGAAAACTGTTTTTAAATGTCCATTAATATATGTAATTGTTCATGTCTACTTTTATTTTGTAATTTTGCTTCATAATTGTTAATCACTAGGTTTTAAATTTAATATTTCATTATTCTTTTTTAAAGCATATAATTCAGGGAGAAATGCTTCCGGTTACAACTTCAAAAGATCTAAAATTTAATACATAGATTAATAATTCTTTTAAATGTGACATAATATGGAGTTTATACTGAAGAACAGCATTATGATAAAAGTACTTATATATTATGATGGCAGAAATTTTTGAAATGTGTCTGTTTCAATTGCTACGCAATAACTGTAGGAACAGAAACGTCTTTAAAATCGAATAAGATGGAATAAATTACTTTTGCGAATTTTTGCGTCAGTTACATTTCCGTCTGAATATGTTTTGAAGCATTCTTGACTTTTAATATTTTGACATCAAGAAAGGTTTTCTTAAGTGTTAAAGTAGAATGTTTTATTGCAAAAGAAAAATTATATTCTAATTTTGTAACGAATAATGCAAAAATTGTAATAATTAATAGATATACTGAAATACTGATGGAGCGAATAATGCGACAAATTGTTATAATTAATAGATATACTGAAATAATGATGGAGGGTAAATGATTTAAATTTGACAGAATGAAACAGCAATTCATACCGTAATTCAATTTTCTTTTGATTCAGGTGCTAATTGCAAATAGATTTTTTTTTTTTTGTTTTTTTTATGTAGATATACCATTTGCAGATTTTGTATAAATTGCAATCTCCTTATTCTTTTGTTCCTAATTTCATCTAAAATTATGGTTGCCACTAATTCTCCTGAAGATGGTTTATTATTCGTTATAATTGCATTGATATAAAGAATAAATTTGTATCCATCAAAATAATATATATATATATATATAAAAAAAAAAAAAAAAAAAAAAAAAAAAATATATATATATATATATATATATTGGAAAGAAACTGAAGCTCACAGGGATCACTTACCTCACGTAAATGGAATACAAAACAATTCTAATTAGTTTCTTCTGCATATTCTAACTGTTTCTAATTCTCATTTTATTTAAATCCTGTAATAGAATCACACATCTTTTAATAATGGTTGGATGCAACTTCTGATAAGTTTAAAAGATTTTGAAATTAACTTACTCGGTATCTAGCAATAAATATGTAACAGAAAATTGATTGATGAAAAATTATAATTTTGCATAGATAGTTTATCCTTCTAAAGTTTTACTTCAGTCTGAAATATAAGATGCTGGAAGCAGTATATGAACTATAAAGAATAGAATTATTTCTTTTTATATCAACTTTGTTAGAGACAGAAGATGCGGTTTCCTTTGTTTTATGGTAATATGAGTTCAAATAATACTTTTTTCTCTTCATATCTCTGAAGTAATACTTTTTTATATTTTTTGCATGAATGAATATTTTAAATACATTTTATTGCGCTTAAATGATTATTATTATTATTATTATGAAAGTTATCTTCTTTGCCTTATATAAATCTTAATATTACTTTGCTAAACTGCTCTACAACAACTCGGCAATATACGAAGAAAAGCATGCAGCATATAAAAGTATAACAAAATTTTTAAAAAATGCATAAAAATGCTGTAAGATCTAATGTACGAAAGGGAATAATGCAAATACTTAAGAGTATTAATAACATAATTTCGAGACTGATTTTAATAAGTAATTGCCAGTAAAATACATCCATGGAAACATAAAGCTTCATTTTTATACACATGTATTTAATTTATTATGTATTTTACGATTGTAAAGATGGGATTTTGCAATCTTCTTTCATTCACTTCCAGTTATGGGAGAACTTTAAAATTTTCCTCCATTATATGTTTCTGATGACAATACATTATTTTAATATTTCCAATTTTTAGTTATATTATTAGTATTAGTTTAGTTAATTAAATTTTGTATCCTAATGACAGGAACTGATAAGGAAATTTGAAAAATTAATTTTGCGATTCAATAATATTTATGATAATAAATCATAAATATAAATTAAATGTTAAGATTTAGAAAACAATTTATATAAAAAAGCATTTATCTTTTAGGACGTTAATGAAAGGAGTTTTAAAAATGTTTTTATCAAATTTATTATTAAAATTTTAACTCTTTCAGGCAAAATAAATGTTCGAAACTCAAAAATAAATTAATAAGTAAACACATATATAGTTTTTAATGATATTGTAATAATATACGTCACTGTATTAAATTTGATTTATATTTTATTCACTTTATGGAATTAATCCATGGCAGGATAGAAACGTCAAAGTAAATGGATTTTCAGAACCAAGTTACTTTTTCATTTGAGAAAGACAGTAATAAATGGAAATACATTTGGCAATTCATATTCTAAAACAATGATATTTTTCTAATAATCTTGGAGAATAAATATTAACATGCATAATTAATAAATAGATGGTTGATATGCATCTTTTGCAATAATTTTAATCTGCGTTTTTAACTTGAGATTGTAACAAAATGCTTCCAAACTACACCATCGGATCATCAAAAAGATTTTTAAAAAAAAGAGAGAAAAAAGGTCTTAGTAACTATTAAAACATATTTAAAAATAAAAAAAAATACAATTGATAACGTATGTCGGGGATAAAAAAAGATTTATTAAAATGTCGATAACACATTTTTAGTAGCATAAATTGGATTACTTGCTTTATATCATTTGAAATCTAATAGACAAACACACTGCTCTTACCTTAAATCGATTGTTACATGTAACGAATTGTTCTGATCTAAAAATCGCATTACAACATTTGTACCTGAATTGGAACTTCTGTTTGGGGTATTTACTGTCTAAAGGAAGGAAATTTAATATTCACGGAGATAGAATCCGTATTGCATTTGAAAGGGACAGACACGCCTACATTTTTTAACATTACTTGCAAAAAAATGATGATAAGTAGCTTATATCGATTATACCGAAAAATTTCAAAAAATGATTAATTAAACATTTCTTCTTCAATGTCGGATATAGCCCAATATCATGTTATGAAAAGAATGAATTACATAGAGTTAATATTTGATTTGATTTGATTGATTGATTTGCTTGTTCGTTTCGATAGGATGAGAAAATGATAGATCGACCTTTGCTGTTTTGTGTGACAGCAGTTTGACTCGTGTCAAATGTGTATTGATTAGAGTACAGATGATGAAGATTTATTACTTTATGCATATTCCAGTGTGATATTTAAGCCGTTTCGAGCCAATTAGAGAATTTTAAGTGGCATTGGTCATTGTTTTTATGACAGCTTCAGCAAATCCAATAAACCCTATTTTAAAATAATTCGTAATTTTGTTAAAGAAGCTAGAAAATTCTTTTGCAATTTAAAGATATTTCATTTTTTTTTTTGCTCTAAACGCTGTATGAATGAAGAATATCCACAATTCATCTACGAAAATGATACAAAAGCTAAAAAGGTAAAGAAGGTCATTAAAGGTTTAAAATATGGATCTACTACATTGCTCATTTTATTATTGCAACAGTCTAATATCTAACTTTAATCAATATATAACAATAAATAACACAGATGTAAAACAATCAACTAAATAAACACTGATAAAGGACATTTTCAGATACTAAAGAAGTGAGAGCAGAAAGAAGTTTCTTTCGAAATTTAATGACGAAGTAAAACTCTCGATTCCTTTCTGTTGATCTGGAGAACTGACTGACATCCTTTGACAGCTCATTAATTGTTCTATTCAGATAACTGCCACTTTTATTGGCATTGATTGAGCAACAAAAATGTAAGATAGAAGCGAGTTTGACATAATAAGTACTGTACTCGGTAAATATGAAGAAACTTATATACCCTATTTAAGCATACAGTCGCTAATAAATTTTTTAAATATTTAAATTTTTTATTCATAGCCCCATTTTAGCTTTTAGTAATTAAACCACTAAAGCGTACAAAATAAAAATACAACGTACAATAAATACTGATGAAAAATTAATTGAGAACAAATATTTTTCAAAAAAGTTAAAGACAATTATTTGATAAAATATCACGCATAATCGCAGTTTCGCGATTTGTTTTGATAAATCAGATATTGTTTTTCACGTACAAGCATGTATTGTCTGATTAATAGAACTAAATATCAACATTCAATATACTTGTGTCTTCATACAGAAATATTTTAAACTAAAGTTTTAAAATTATTTTCCTCTCATAATCTTTTCGAACAAGGAAAAATTATTATTTCCCTGCTATATCCAAAAAAATTTGTAACATTAAGGAAATACGAAAATGGAAAGTCATTCAGTGATAAAACAATTTTTAATGGAATTTTTTAATAAAATACGATTATCTCAAATAACATTGGTTACGAATAGTGAAGAATTTGAAAGGAAAAATTAGCTTTAAATTGTTTAACCCTAATATTATTTGAAAGTGGATTTCTCCCTTCTGAATCTTAAAATAACTATTCACTGTTTAAAAAACAGCATTTCAGACGGATAATATCTTTTCTATAGATTCTCAAAGGTCTGACTTTCAAATTCTTTACAGTTGGATGTGAACACTTTTTCTTGTCTGCTATAAAATATATATTCCATCTAGCTGAAAACTTGATATAGCACATTTCGAAATGCTTTTTGTTCGAATTTATGACATGCATTTACATGTCTGCAATTTCAGTTAAGCAAATTAATGGATGGCACATATAAACATAATTTAAAACATGTAATGATATCTTCCAAAATGGAGTCTGTCCTTGGCCAAGGCTTCTTGAAGACATATTAATGCGCCGAGAACCGTTACTCACCACGCAATTTTATCTTATTGATCTGAGAAATGTAAGAATTTCAGTTAATTCTTCTGATTTTCTGCTTTTACTTTGCAAAGCAACACTACTTGCATCGAAATTTCAATATTTTTGAAAATACATGGCATATTTTCTGACAGATGTAGTATAGTAGAACTCCGATTATACAAGGCCCAATTATACGAATCTCCGCCTATCGAATTTATAGCTGTTGTAATTTTCAAATAATTCATAATTTTAATAAATACATATGGATGAGATTAATATGTAATGAATCTTCATATATAACTTAACTTTTGGTTTCTTTTTTGTATAAATCTTTTAATATTTGGAATTTTTTATACCATATATTATTTAAACCAAATTTCATGAATTAAAGCGCTTTTTCTGTGTCTGATGTGTATTTGTACTTAATCTTGGAGCATCATTAACCCATTGACCATTAGATACTCAGCATTTGAATCTTCGTAAAATGACAATTATCATAAAAAGAGAAAGTACTGATGTTTTTAACATCACAGAGGATCTTAGGACAATTTCCAGAAAACGATTTACTTCATTTCTGCCGATTTTCCAATAGTAATCGAAGTACGACTTTCTGCGTTCGAGCCTTTATGGAAGTGACTTTTTGGGACGACATTCTATTTTCAAGTCAGTTGAAAGGTTAAAATCGACCTGATTCCAATCGTCATGCATTAATTTGGATAATTGGAATTCTACTATATTTCATAAGTTCCAAATTAATTATCTCCTCAGAACAAGTTCCATAATTTCAATCTACGTCTCTCTTTCCATTTTTAGCAAGGAAAAAAAAAGAGGGAGAAATTTAAATAAAGCAAAAAAAAAAAAAAGGTTAGTACTATTCTTGTTAATCGCACTTCCTATCAGGAACCAAACTGCTTAAGCCATTACAGCACCAAACCTTCTAAAAGACTCCTGTAGGAGTGACGCCACAGTTTTCAGTGACCCCTTAGACTCCATTAATAGGGTAATTACACTTATTCTAAAACGCACTTAACGGTAATCTTGCAGAAAATCGGTTCGTCATGTTTCCCTTAGGGTGACGAGAGACTGCTCAGCGAGAAAGTCATCACCTCGTTTGGACAGGAAATTGACTTGTCAAAGGTCAGACTAAATCCTATGTTTTGGTGTAATTAGCTCAATGAAAGCTGAAGTTTGATAGAATCGAGGCACAATTAGTCGTCATTTTCCAGAGTATATGGCTATCGCTGCGGATCTGGTTTCCTTCTGTAAATTTTCTGGGTGCTCTCTTGTCGATAAGCAGATTAGGATTCTTGTGGTTCTGGTCTTTTATTTCAAATCGGGATTTACGAATCTTGTCTCCGAGTGGGCTCAGTATGTGAATTTGAGGCCCTGAAAAAATTGTTAACTCGTGCTTCTATCAGATAGTTTAATATTAGTGAAAAAAAGATATTAAGAGCTTTTTTGTTTGCTTTAAGACATTTTATTTTTCTTCAGATAATCTATTATAGACAAGTACTTTAAAATTTCCTCGTACATGGCGGTTCTGAATTTTATTTCAAGTTAGGATTTCTAAAACGGTAAATCTTGAATACAATAGGATTATGTTCAAGGAATGTGAATCCATGAAATTTTTGATTACTCGTGCTTTTATCAGATTATTCAATACTATAGAGCAAATGATAATTAGAAAATTTTATTTGACTTAAGATATTTAATTAAGTTTACCAGAATAAATGCATCTATCTCCTTTTTTTTTTTTTTTTTTTTTTTTTTTTTTGCGAAACAATAAATAAGGCTTTACTTTACACCTTTGAGCCCAAGGATAACACATTACATCTTTGCATTTGGATCGCTAAAGTAAAAAGTAAAGGGAAAAAACAAAACTTTGATTTAAGTGAAAGCATAAATGTAATATAAATAATAAATGTAGCATAAATGTAATATAAATTTTAAAATAGCGCCAAACCTAACCTGAGGTTTATGAAATTGCTGTTTCTAGATTTTATTCTTTTTTATTTTGTTTTATTTTCATTGGTATTAAAATAACGTAGGAAGCTGAGTTTAAAAATTGTTGTTAATTTTACTTACAATGTTGTATTTACAACTGTTCATATTATACTGTGCGAAAGAATAAATTTTTATTAAAAATAAATAATTATAATTAAAGCGTTATGAATAATTTATAAACTTGTAACGAATAAACATATCATCAAAAGAGGGATCAGCTTTAGTTTAAAAAATTTGTGCATAGTTTCGAATTTAATTCAATTTGATAAAAGATTGGAATGCATTCTAAATTGGACCATAGCAAATGTTCTAATACGAAATTTCTAGGTTTTTTACAAGGTGCAAATACTTTCCTAGCATGCTACTGAGGTAAAACGGTGTCTGCAAAAAACCAGGGGGGGGGTTAAGAGCTCTTACAAACGAATTTAGTCTCTTGTGCAATTATTTGCAATGTTTCAGCATTTTAAAATATGAAAAATAGTTGTTCTTTTATATGAGACGGTTATTTGTGATTTCTTATGTCTTATTCTTCTTTGGAAATGAATTTTTAATCATTTTCCCTAATTTGTTCAAGATTCTTTTTTTTTTTTTTACAAGCTCTCTTTTAGGAAACATTCTCTTGAAGTTTCAATTATTTTCAGTAAAAATCATATAGCCTGCAAGAGTATGTTTCCGTATAATATTAGAATTCCTGTAACTCCATTGACGATATCAGTGTTCAGGAATCTGCAGCCAAACGCCTTCCAACAATGAAGAACAATTTTTAGTTCCCGAGAGACTGTAGTGAATTGAATGCGATCCTCCTGAAGGGAACCTGATCCTGAAGCAACATTTTACTGCGCGAGAATAATTCATTCGCTTCGCTGCTTCCTGCTTCAGATAGCATCGGAACTGTGAAGTACATTTCCTTTCGCGAGTGTCTTCCATGATCTGGAAGGAATTACACTGTGACTAAACAGATATGCTTTGCCTTCCACCTTTTTTTCTTTCCCCTCTACTGGAAGGAAACAGAGACTCTCACACATCTCCGCAACAACAAAAAAGCCAACCCTCTCTCCCCTCCCCAGGAAAATGACATCACACACATTTTTATAAACTATTCCTTTTTAAAAAGTTAATAATTTATGCCGTCCTCTAAAAGGATACGCACTAACACGTATACGCACGAAAAGTTGCACATTCACACAAATTGACTTGAAGAGGAAAGTTGATATTTAAAGTAAGTAGTCACAGTTTTAATTTTTTCCATCTGCTCTTAAACTTCTAAGTAAGGGAGAAAAAAAAAATTAACGAATGCTTGAAAGTAATAACATGTTTCCTACATTTTTATTTGCATTTAGCTATTATTTTTAATTTTCCAAGATATTTATTCTGAGATGCCAAAAACCATTACAATTTTGATTATCAGAGATTTTATCAACGGAAGCCTCTTTTAATAGAACCAGAAAATAGATCTGTGTTTTCTATTTAAAACTGAAAGCAGCGAACTTTTCAAAAAAATTATCAAAGTTGGCAACTGAGTAGTCGTCATTGGAGTAGATTTTAGACAATTTTTCCCAATCCGAAAGCTTATAAAATGTCTTTGTTGGGACCCGATCTTTTATAACTTAAGGAGGGTATTTGAGAAAAAGTAAAAGCACAGTTCTATTCTTAAGAATAGAACTTTTCTTCAAAAATGAAGTGAGCAAGTTTCATGCATTTTTTAATAAAACAGCATTCTTCTCGAAACTTCTTCGCATATTCTCTAATAAAGGTCTTGCTCTCTTCATTCACATAAAATTCTGGACACTGGTTAAGGCCGCTAATACCTTGCCTGGCACTGTTGAATGATAGTTACAAAACGTAGATCTCTGGAGAGATGGCATTTTTATTGAATCTATAGCGAGAATATGTATTTTGGATATCTTTTTCCCGGGCGATTGACACAAAAACCTCGCACAAAACTATAGTTACAGTTACAAAATAGCATAACGAATTTCATTTATTTAAGTCATTTTGTTTATGAGTTATTGCATGCAAAAGTCAGACCGACAGATGGTCGACCATTTTACAGATTTGGTTCAAAATTTGATACGTATCTATATTTTAAATGGTAAACCTGCGTACTAAATTTTATCTACTTAGCTATATGCGTTATGTGGTCATCGAGTTCAAATGTACTCGAACAGCAAAACAAACAAATTTCCTACGAATAGATTTCGTTTAAAATTTGATAGAAATTTACGAATTTGATCGTAATTCTATACACCAAATTTCAACCATTTAGCTCAAAGCATTTTTGAATTATCATGTTTATAGAAAAACAGAAATACAGGCATAATGCCAAAAACATGTTCTTCAGACTCAGGGAGGCCTGAAACATGGACATTTGTTAAAATCTCGAGTTCAAATTTTTTTAACGATCACAATACTTCCTCTATACTTCATATACGAATAAGTTTTAAAAAAATGATGACAGTGTGCATGTGTCGGAAAATTTCGCGTTGTTCAGTAGAGGAAATTATCCTTTGAGAAAACTAATGTTTATCATATGAAACTTCAGTTGATTAAATAATGGAGTGCTTGTGCGCCGGCTGATCTAGTTACAAGTCTACTGGGAAAAATTAACAGACTATATTAATTAATGTTTTTAAGAAAAATTTTGTAAGAAGTATGATGACAAATAAAACGTTCCGTAAAACTGAAATATTACTATTCTTTGCTATTTCAAATAAACATATTTGAGAAACCTCGTGAAAATAAAAGATTGAACTACTTGATTTAAAATTAAGTCTTAATTAACCGAATCAATCAAGAGTCCGAGATTTAACTATCTTTATAAAAAGAAAGACAGAATGTTATTAGTTGCAATGTGCACTTCCTAGTTCCATAAGATGCCAGCGAAATTAAACAAGAACTTTCAAGAGTAGTAGATTACACATTTTTTACTACACTATTATTTACCCAGGATGGAGTTAAAGTTGCGACCAGATTGCTTTCGATAAAACTTCAGCAGTCTTCAGATGTCGTTTTAGAATGATCAAATATGTAAACGCCGTGAAAAATGTACTTATGAAACATTCTCTTCAATTTTTCTGCTGACATCCAATTTTGTGGTAAATGAAATGGAAAACAAAATAAGTTGATCATAATTGAAAGGCCGATACCCTAGACCTAGCCCATTGAAAGCTGAAGAATGTATAGTGATGTATATCTACTGAAAGTGATTGAATACCAATTTTTTTGTTTGGCGGAGCGTTTTAACATATTTTAGATGGATATTACTTAGATTGACGTGAAAATTATTATACATCCAAATATACTTTAATGGAACAAAATTTAAATATGACAACACACCGCAATGGAATTTTGAATTTAAAATTTATTCTTGTGCATACTTTATATATTTACCTGTATCTATGAATAATAAGCACATTATGCTTCATATGTACATTAATAACTAAACTAGGGATGTTGTTTCTTTCATAGATTTTATTTCCCCAAGAAGTAAAAATACACTACTTTTTCATAATCAAAAGAAATGAATTGGAAAAAGATTGCATTTGTCCTTTTCAAAAGAATTCATTGATTGATTGGTTTTTATACCACAACAGCAATACTAGCCAAGCTCAGTCAATACTGGTCCTTAAATTTGCCCCTTTCAACAAGAAAGTGCATACATTTTCATCATGTTTCTTTTTCTCTTTTTCCGCTTTCATTTTTCTATATTTATATTTCTGTTGAAAATCGAGATTTCACTATTAACGAACCGAGTTAAAATATATAAAAATATGCCAAGTTAAATTATAATTTGACTATTTTGAAACAGAGAAGTATTTTATTTCAAATTAGGCAGTCTAGTCAATACAGGTTAATTGTATATATTATTCCAAATTTGTCAATATATGATTTAAATTAGGATAAACAAAGATAACACGATAAGATAGCATTAAAACTAACTTTTGAACTAAAGCATTAATTTGTATTTATGCACATGCACATAAGAGCACTGTTTATTGGCATGTCTTAAATGGCATCGATACTTAAACGACATAGATGATTCTTCTAAATGAACATTTCCGTATTTCAAAAATCGCACTTCTTATTTGTTATTCGACTTACTTAAATTCTATAGCAGTCATTTTTTCAATACTATTAAAATTTTTCAGATACGAAATATTTATTGGCCTAAAATAATTTTGCTCAAAAATAAAATTATAGACTTCAGAAGAACTACTCACAATTTAGCATCTTGGGAGACAATTCTAATTGCAATTGGGCTGTTAAAAATTCTGATTTTGACAAAAGTTTATTTTCGCATTATATTATTCTGATAAAAAAAATCTGTCTGTAAAACATTTCAAAGCTAATTCCATTTAGTGTTGTATACAAAACTTCTAAAAATTATTCAGTATTTGTAGCACGTCTAGAAGATTTGTGTAAATTTTTATAAGCATTGGTTAATACCTGAAAGTTGCTTCTAAAAAAAGGAACGGTACACATTTGATTTTCTTTTTTGTATACTAAATGACAATTTTTATAAAAGTGTTAAATCTTTTATTACTTTAAAGAATTAATAAAACTTAGCAACTAATATTAATTCTACTTTTAAGTTTCGACGCTGATTTTTCACGTAATGACGAAAAAGAATTCACATTACAATTGCTAGAAATTGCCTAATCAATAACGTTTTTGATTTCCAGAGTGTTTTTGGCACCTGAGTTTCGGAGAATTATGTATTAAAATACTTTACGAAAAAAAATCACTAAGAAGCAATAAAAAAAAGGGATAATGCAAGCTGAACTTTATAATTTTACAGTGAAAATTCACTACACCATGAATATTTTATAATTATTTTTCTGGGTATTAGATATTGATGCAAACCTGTACAATCATGGAGTTTTAAGTCTCTGTAGAGAAAGTCTGAATAACAAATTCATAATTTCTTTTGACTTTCTCTGGAAGAAAAAGTACTTGCTTTTGATGTGTCACTTGATATACCCAATGTCTAAATTCGCGATGTTTCATTGAGCGCCCCATTTTTATCTACCGTATGTATTAATGCTGAATTTATAATTACAAATATTAATACAGAATCATGATACGTCTACATAGCTGTTTAAACAATTACAGAGAAAACATGGAAAATAAATTCTTATTTCCATTTTATTTTCTCTAGGGGGGTGAATACTTATCATGTGCTTTGGCACTTGATATTCTCGACGTCTAAATTTCCTATGTTGTTCATGAATTCCTTATATCATATATTTACAAATGCTGAATCTTTTATTATTTTAATGTGAAAAGAGCCAAATTTGAATTTTATTCAACATACTACATTTCCCCTTTCTGAATGTTTTGTTTCACTGTAAGCAGAATGAATATGTTTAAAACAATTTTGGCATGTCTTTCTTTTAAATATTTTATTACCATCAAAGCTTTAGGTTAATACTAACCACATTGCTGAAATCTTATCTCACTTATTTAGAAATGCTGAATTTGGTAATATTTGAAAGCGTAAAACGTTTTGAATGTTCCTATATTTCCAACCTCTTCATGCTTTGTTAAATAAAGTGATTACATTGAAAATAATTATAAAATAAATTTTTATTGTTCTGAATAATATACTGCAGCAAAAGTTTTATATTAGCGCTAACACTGTTAAAATATTTTTCACCCGTCTCAAAACATTCGAGGGAAACAGGTTCCAAGTCGAAATTGTGTGGAACCAGATAATCTTCGACAGCTGACGGCGAGACAGAATCTTTTCTGTCGGTTTCGAGTTTCCGGGCACACCCCAAAGAACGGAACTGTTATCAAATACCCTCTTTCATTTTTTTCGATTTCGAGTGAGCCTGCTTCCAATGAGGGCATCTGTTTCGCGTAACGCAGTGCGTCAAAGCAGACGCCATTAGCGATAGAAAGATGCATATCACGGGGTTATTTGGGGGAAGAACCAAGATAGGGTGAAATAATTAGTTTTGTAAGCACACACATGGGAAGCCCTCTCGATAGCGCTGCTGATAGCTTGATTCAATTTGGATTGAAGCACGCTTCTCCGAAATTTGCCTTTCCAAAATAATTATTCTGAGAAAATAGACGACTGTCATTTCCCCCCCCCCACACTATTAGGAGAAAATGTAATGGGTAAATACAGTACAAAATTGACGCTCTAGAGCTTAAGACTATTTTGATAATCAATTAACCACTCAGTAAGCTTCGTAGCTTGTTTATGCGTAACTCTGACAACATAATCGCAATATCTGGAAAGAAAAATGATGCAACCTTATTGACATAATTGAACCAGAAGTGTAGAGAACTGTAGGCAAACATCGAAATAATAAGTCTGCTGTTGCACATTTTATTGAGCCAAACTTTTTCAAAGTCAATCACTCAAGCTTTTTCATTTATTGTCCATGTAGGGATAAAGAATTAATTTCATTCTTGTTTGAAATATTTCTAGTCAATTTATTGGTTTATCCGCTAGAATAGATAGTTTTAAATCACCCTTTCTTCCAACAAGCACTCCCTCTCGACACTTGTTACAAGAATACGATGCAATACGAGGAAATTTTCTACCTCCTATTTAAAAATTTTAAAGTAAAGGGTTTTTTAAAATAATAAATAAATTCAGTCTCTTTGTCATTTGTATATGCAGCTACTATAATATAAACTTGTTATTTAAAATCAGAAAGAAAGCATTGAAAATAAATCAATTTAACGTCATTGACACATTATTTTCTTCCTATTCTTACAGTTACAACAAATGTGATCTACCGACAAATATTTTGAAAATAATTATTGTAGGTTGACAAAAAATAGAGATTTAATTCCCAATAATTATTTGGTATAATTAAAATTCTAACAAATATATAATTGGACAATTAAAATTTATTGAATAACAAGGGGGGAAAAGGAAGAAGTTCAGGAGGAGGATTCGATCCTCTGACAATAACGCTTTTAAATTCAGAATGATTCAATCCATAATTTGCTCGAAACTAAGCTAAGAAACTAGATATTCGAAACATATCTTTAAAGGATAGCCAAAATTTGAACAAAACAGGTCCTACATTTCAATAGTTCAACTCAGCGAAAATTATAGGTTGATCACTTTAGTTCTCAATGCTTAAGTTATTTGAAATGGG
The DNA here is from genome assembly GCA_026543865.1 of Argiope aurantia. NCBI lineage: Eukaryota > Metazoa > Arthropoda > Arachnida > Araneae > Araneidae > Argiope > Argiope aurantia. Next base: position 1,275,933 of record JAPMOR010029290.1, read on the forward strand.
TTCCAATTTTCTTAACATATAAAAATGATTTCGAACAATATTCTAAAGAGTATAAATTCATTCATTAATCTCTTTAATTTAATAATTATTTGGTATAGGTCTTAATTTATTAGTTATAACTTTCGATTAAAGATCGATTCTGAATCTTTAGAATCGGAATCTACAGGAAAAACTGAAGAAAAGGCGATTTATATCATTATGATTCTTTAATCTCATTCATTACACAATAACAATCTTTTATAAACTATTTATCAACATAAAAATTCTCCTCACTTTGAAGTTCAACAAAATACTATACCGTAGATTTTATTTTTCAAGGCAGGCTTATTATTTACAGATACATTTAACATCCGCCATCAGCGATAACAAATTTAGAGTTTTGATTAAATAAATAAATTATTAGACATTACTAATTATTTATAATTTAGTAATTCTAAGTAATAAAAAAACGTATATTTTGATTGAAATTTCGTAATTATTAATTTCCTTAAATAGTCTACTTAACTTGTAGACTATTTAGTAGTCATTTCAGGTTGAAAAATCTATAAAAAATCTATCTGAAAAAGGAGAAAAGACATTTTGGAAAGTGTGTGTGCAAGTGTTGGAAATATTTGTCTCATTTATGGAAAGGCGTGGCTCAGTTTTCGGTTGAAACTGTAAACCATATGAAGTATCCCTTCTGTTTTCTTTGGGTGGAGAAGGAGAGTTGGTTGAAATGTTACAAATCTAAACAATTCCTTTCTTTTTTGTAGTCTGCCGCTCACAGTCAATGACCTTCTCTGCATTTTTTAGCCTTCTGGCTTACTGTGATTAGTTCTCATCAATCTGATTCGAACCGATACATTTTTTTAACTTCAAAAAGCAATTCCGTCTATGTCTAACTTAGTATATAATTAATAATAAATTCTAAAATAATGTCAAAAAGAGGAAAAGTTTTTTTATTTTATGAACAAAACGAGCATCGCTGAGTGATATTAAACTGTTAAAGCAATTTTACATTTGAATATAATGCCCTTTAAGTGGACAGCGAGTGAGCTTAGAAATTAGCAAAAAAAGGAGAAAAATGTGAAATTTTGTTTTTGTTGTTTAATCACAAAATATATTTTATACTCAGCTAAAATAACATTATAAATCGCATTGTTCAATAAAATGAATATTTAATGCGTATAGATGAAAAATAAATAAATTTGTGATTATTTTTCTCAAAACAATTTTCACAATCGTAGAAAGTACCCTCATACATAAATCTTGTACATCTACTTTTTTTTAATGACGAGATGAATTTCTTTTCTCAGGTATTCCTAAAATAAAATTCATCGGATAATCAATCCTTAGAAGTTATTACAAGTCTTGAAGATTGAATCATATTCGTCTCAATATGATCATATTATTGATTTAATCATATTATTCTCATAGGAAGTAAATTTTATTTTTAAGAATAAAAGTATAAAATAGGAAGTAAATTTTATTTTTAAATAGAAAAAGTAATGAATTTTACTGTTTCATTTTTCTTTACTATGAATGAAATCTGCATTTTTAAAGCACAAGTAGTGTTCTTTTATCGAGAATATCATTTGGTAAATAAAGAAAGTTATTTTCTTATTGAAGAGAATCTCTGTTTTGATATTAGGGTTTGTTCGCTCCTATCTAAAATGTTTTAAAGTTGCGGATACTATTTAAGCATATGGGTACAATTTATATTTTAACCCTTCTTAGATCTCGCTCCCCCCCCCAAAAAAAAATGTTTTTTTAGGAAAATAAAGGCCAAAAGCTACATTTTTTCTTTAAATCAATAGGGTGAATAATCTTTTATGATGAAAATTTTAAATAATTTTGAGAAGAAAAAATATTTTGTATGACTTAATTAATGTCCGTTTGTGCAATGTTCCAATTACATTACATACTCGCAATGATACGTTTTAAAATGTGATAACTAAAGGGTTTTAATAGGAGAAAATCTAATACATTAATTCCAAAATAAAGATCTTTATAGATTTTGAAATTATAAAAAACAGAAACCAAAAGTAGCGAAATAAGAGAGAAAAATTCTGTTTCATAAACTGGGAGCTATAAGAGCTTTGGAAAACTTTTGATCTGCATCAACATTTCCTTTTACAGTTCGTAAATAATTCTAATAAAATAAAGTTGTAAAATAAATAAAATATTCTTTATAGAAGGGAGGGCAAAAGAGACTATTTTAGGAATTTTTAGAAACTTCTTAAATTCCTGAGCATTAACTTTTAAAGCATAAATTTTTTTTTCAAAGCTGGAATAATTAATTCTTTTTTTTTGATGACAAAATATCTTAGGAAAAGATATATTTCAGAAATCAAAACTATATAGTAACATCAAAAAAAAAAAAAAAATCCGCAAAAATGTTAGATCTCTGTATCTGTCAAAAAATAGGAAAACGATTGGTATCAATAAAAAGTCCTTAAAATTTTTTATTACTTTTTTCACTTTAACTCTTTCAAAAAAAAAGGGGGGGAACAAACGTTTTATCCTTTTACTTGAAAATCTGGAGTATTTCTCAAATGGGCAATTGCCCTGGATAGATTAATATCCGCTGAAGCTTTGTTTTCTCAGTTAATTTCAAATGCATCCCCAAGACTTTGAAATTCTAGACTGGTATAATGGTTCTTATTACAATGATCTTTCCCCAAAATTAAATCTTTCTTTCAACACAATATTAATTCTAGAAACTAAAGAGAAATTAGCAAAAGGCTTTCATCTAATTTTTTTAATCATTGAGAAAACAGCAAAAAAAATCAATAAAAAAAATGAGGTTTGTATGCTTCTGCCTTTTTTATTAATTATTAACTGATAAAAAAAAGTTTCTATAGGAAGTCACGTGGTTTCGATGTAATCAGGTCAATGAGATTTAGCAAAGTTTTTAATTCTTGATGGGAAAGAAATTTAAACATTCATCTTCCTTTGCAATCAAATTTGAAAAGAATAAGGACAGAATTCTGTTGCTTAGAAAGCAATATCACTTATCTCAGTTTTCCAAATTTACAAGAGAAAGAAAAAACTGAATTTTTATTCCCTAAAGAAACATGTAAAATAAGCATCAGAGACACAAAGCTCTGGCTTTGAGAAATTTCATACGTAAAAGACGGTATATTATTTTCTGAAGATCTTTATAGTTTATATTATTAGCATTATTTATAATTTTGAATTCATTCAAATTATTGTTAAGGAAATAAACAAGCTGAAGATTTCTTAAGAATTTGTATAAGGTTTGGGGGGGATTTATTAACCTGCTTATCCCTATAGTCTAGACTTCTCAGATGGCACCTTAGGCTAGGGAAGAGGGGAAAAAATCAATTAATTATTGGAATAAAAATAAAGAGCGATTTATTAATATCGTCCTTGAAAACTGATAATTTCATATCAACAACAGAAGAGGTATTTTTATAATTATTTGAAATTCTAAGATTCAATGGATTAAACCTGATATGGTAATTTTATTTCGAAATATTAAAAGAGAAGAACGAATGGATACGTTTTATTTTTACAATTATCGATGGTTAAACAAGATCTTTTAGGCCTTTAAAGTCATGACTAATTCAAGACATAAAATGGCCTCCGACAGTACACAAATTTTTACTTTTTTCAGTTTAATAATAAAAAAGTGAAATAAAAACTACCTTTTCTTGATTTTCAAGGAAAAGTAATGCAGTCTATCAAATATTATTTTAAATAAATATATATATATATATATATATATATATATATATAATTTCAACTGAGGAACTGAATTCCTTATCTTCAAACTAAGGATGCAATATATTTTTTCTGTTTCCAAATCAAAATGGAATTATATCACATGATTAAAGAAAATAAAGATAGATAATAATTTGTGAAATCAAACTGATGCCTTTTTCGAAATATTTTTGTTCTTTTCCGAATATTTTGAGAACTTGAATATTTAATTTCAAGTTTCTCTTGAATCTAGCAGCATCAATATTTTCATGATCTGGAAATGCGAGTAGATTTAAGAAAACTGTGAAATTCTTAGTTTTAATTATATTAAATTGTTGATTTATCTCAGTCAAAGCATTCAAAATAATATAGTTCTAATATGTGAGGTTACCAAATTATTAGAATATTTTTTTTTGAGTGAGCTAGCGCAGAAAATTTGAATGTTATTTAAATAAATTTGACGTATCTCTTTTCAGAAAAAGTTTCCTTCCTTGCCTGTTCAGTGCACAAGATATTCTATAAATATGCGACTTAATTAAATAATTATAAATTCTTAAGCTTTCGTTCTTTATAAATAGCAACCCTCGATTTTATTAAATAAATCATTCATTAAAATACGAGTGAACACGTATCTGTTGATTTTGTTTCAGTATCTAAATCATTTAGATTCTTCTAAAGTTATGTATAAATCTGAAAAACATATATTATTAATACTTTTTCAGAATCTTCTGAAAATTTTGTTGATAAGTCATCGAAAGGAAGAAAGCAGAATTTCACATAAAAAGCTCATAAGATCATTGTTTTTAATATTTGTTCTTTTCTGAAAAGATGGTTATTTTTACTTATGGATTCATTTGGGGTTTTTTTTCACTTCATTTCTATTTATTACTTTTTTTAATTTTAACATTTTTAAAATGTAAAAATAATCCAAAACATTTATTATAATTGATTTAAAAAGTAAAAATAGTTTTTCCTGTCTCATTATATTGCAGTCTATAATATATATACCTGAGTATATTATACTTTTACTTGAATACGAAATCGATTTCTTTGATCATAAGAAAAATGCATAATGGAATAAATTAACATAAAAGACAAATAGTTTTCTGGATTGCACTTCTGAAAAAAAATTAGAAAAAGTTATAGTTTAAATAAATAAAGTTCACTGAATAGCTACAGATCATTCTTAATATAATAGAAACTACGCTCATGTTTTTAATCATACAGATAATATTATTATCTGTTTCCAATTACCGCTTTTGTACATTCGTCATTTAGCTTTCATTTTACCAATATAAAACAGAGGAAGGCTAAGGAAAAACACTGCACTTATTTACTGCGAATAAGTAAAATCACCCAAACGTGATAGGAGCAAGTTTCTAAAATGAACATTATTTGAAATATTTGAAACAGCACCATTATAAATGAAAATAGCATTATTATAAATTTTCATTTCGGAGAAAAGAAAAAGACAAGAATGAAAAAGGAAATAATTATAGTAAAAAAAATCTGTAAGCGAAGTACCATGATTAAAATTACTACCATAGCATTCATCATAATTCCATCTGGATGAATTTTCTCTGATTAGTCGATTTTGCTGTTTCCGTCCTTCTTGCATTTTTGAAGGCGGGAAGCATAGAAATCCATATAAGTCATACTAAATCCATTAAAGGTATATCTTCAAAAACGAATCCAGATAGGATTAAGCAGCCAGCTAATTCTTCAATGAAACAATTTTCTAAATTCTGTGAAAAACTTGACAAGAAACATTACTGCCCCTCCCTTTTTTTTTCTTTCCTTTCAAATATTGGAATATTTTATTCATTTTAAAATGTAAGGAAGTTTGGATAAACCATTGACTAATAAGTTTATTAATTTTTTTTCCCAAATGTTACCAATTTTGCAAAAACTTCTATCTTAAATTATTATTTTATTATAAATTATAAAATATCAAACATGAATTATAACAGATAAAGCTATTTCAAATATTTTTTAGTTTTAGAAAAAGTTTTAGTGATTTTAAGGATTTTATAGATTTAAAATAATTATGCTTTGTAGCTTAATCGCACAATAGATGTTCAAAACAAAGTTTTCGATTTCTGAATTTTTGCTATGAAATTTACGCTCAAAAAATTTACATTATCTTAATGTGATAAACAAATTACAGTAAAATTCCTCCACATCTTCATCATTTCTTGGTTTAGAAATGAATTATATGTACTTAAATATTGTTAATCTTCAAATTGTTCTTTGTGAATTAAAATGTAACTTAAAGCCATTTTTCCAAATTTTGTAAACAAATATTTCTGTACTGAAAAATTTTTTGCTTTTTAACATTATTGACAGTACAATTTTTTTAAAGTCTGGTATTGCTTTATTTTTCTCAAAAAATTTGTAAAAAGTATTGCAGTAATAATGCACAAAATATAATCAATAATATTCATGAATGATTTAATTTTACAAAATTCTCTCCGTATGATAAATGTCTGTCTGTTAGAATTATACAGGACAAATCATTATACCCAGGGCTACCAATTAGCACAAATAAGTTTAGGAATGCGGTATTGCACACCTCGGAGAGATTTTTAAAAATTTTAATTGCTGAAAACTTAAACAAATTTTGGTTTAAAACTTAAACAAATTTTGGTTGATAATTTCTCAAGTATTATCACACAAAGAAGTCTTTACATCAGATTACCATCTGATTTTATATATATATATATATATATATATATATATATATATATATATATATCTTTTCTATGATACAAATTTAATTACCGTACAGTTTTTTTATTAAAATAATTTTTTAGACTAATTTTATTTATATTTTTTTATTGCTGCAACTGTTTTAATGAAATTCAAATCACTTCCACAGTTACTACAAATATTTTATCCTGGGTTTTCTTCTATAACAGAGAATTTCCTAAGCATAAAGTTTCTATTTCATTTTTCCTAGATTTTTTTTTTTGCAATGTTGGTGCAATAACATATAAGATTTAACTTCAAAAGTGAGCAATGATGTAATTTTTCTTTTACAATTTATACATTTCTAAACAATATTCTTCTTTTCTGTAATATTATTGGATGTTTAAAAGTATATTTCCACTCTTTAAGCTTAACGCTTTGCTTTCTTATTCTACGGCTCTAAATTTAAATCAGAAAACAAAAATCTCAGTGTTATTACAAAAATTATCAATTATATTCAGCATTACACGAAAATTCTTAAGCTGAGCGATTTCGTTTATTATCCATATAAATTTTTTTCTACTTTGTTTCGATTCAGCGAGCATCTTATTGAGTTAATTATAGTTTCAATATTTCTAAATTTTGCTTAAAGCTCAAAATTTTAGATGGAATGATTGATTGAGGAAATCGGGCATGTGCATAGTATAGTGAACAGAATAGGTGCAAGGCTTCTAAAGTAGTATAAGCTGCATGTCTATCAAACATTGATACAGAAGCATACTTTTTTGGAAAACCATTAAGAAAATTTTTCAGTTACAATAAACCTAGTGAATCAACTGGGTGGCAAAGGTGACTATTATAACATAAGGGAAAATTTCAGAGTTGTATCTAAAAGACTGTCCCGCAAGGAGTATTTTGAAATGGTAATAATGGCATAAAATTTCATTCTTTGAGAAGGTTAAAAATATGCTTAAGATATTTATACAGCAGACAGCAATATCAATGAATAGTGAGTATATTCAGAAAAAGAACTGAAATATCTAAAATAATGTTCCTAATTATTTCTTGTAAATAAATCATTAAAATAAAAGCAACAATTTCATGTTTTAATGACTATTGTGCATACCCTTAAATTATATAAATGTTAATTATAAAATAATTGTTTTCATTTTATATCAAAAAGGACAAAATAACTCTTAGCGCTGTACAAAATTAAAATTCATCCCAATACACAAATTATTTTTACTTTTATTTCTGTAGGTTTGTAAAATAAATGTCACTTATCTTCACGATTCTTGTACAAGAATACGATTTCAAGTTCTATCTAAATCATCCTCGTAGAGTCTCAAAAAGGAAAAAAAGTTCAAATATGAAATCATTATTTTTGAGAAATGTCCGGTTGTCATATTACATACTGAGTGCGGCTTTATTCAAAGCAGACCGTCGCGAATTTTTGGGCGCTGCTCTTTAGAAGTCCAAATGACGAATTGCAGAGATAAGCTAGTCGTATTTTCCGGAGAGTTATTCGTAACAATTTCAGTCATAAATTCTTCGACAAAGAAAACGTTCCTTAGATCATATTCCACATTCGTTTATAAGATATTATCACATAAAGGAGAAACCTATTGAGGAATAAATCAAATGCAATTTTAATTTAAAACTCGTACTGGATGCAACGCCCATTCGACCTCCCAGAAAACTTGTAGGTAGGGTTAAAATTGTTTAGATAATTTTCGCTATATAGGGTGTCGACTCTAAACTCGACTCAGCAGTTAATTTCTAAACCGTTATAGATAGACAAATGCTTTCCAGCTGTAAAAATGCTTTAAATGAAGTAAAGAATTAATTTGTATGTTGTTTTAGTTAATGAATGGGTTGCTATAAAAATTACGAAATCTAACTTCTTGTACAGTCCTCTAGTCCTATTAATGATAAGGAGCTCTTCAGTTCGATAAGGAGCTCTTACATTTTAAACAAACAAAAAAATTCCACTCTTTTGCAATTAAAACTGACCAAATAATAAAGCTTTGAAAATATCCCTATTTTAAATTATTTCGGTCCTTTTTAACTGCCGAGTCGAGAAAGATAATTCAATTTATGGAAGTTGCAATAATTGGCCTTCGAGGCTCCTTTAATTGTCCTTAAATTGTGATATTCAAAGTTTTAGAAATTGGTGAATTTTAATCGATGAAGAGGCAGAGATTCTGTTTAAAATGTCAGCGTGTCAAAAAAATATTTATTAAATATGTCTGGCACCCACAGATTGTACAAAAAAAAAAAAAAAAAAAAAAAAAAGATTTTATAAATTTTTTTTTCATCATTGCATTTATAAATTCAAATAACATTTTTTTTCTTTATTTAATATACTTTTCCAAATGGATTGAAATACTTATTTCTAACGTTTCAAATATTAGCTGTTAGGAAGACAAATATTAGCTGTTAGAGAAGACACTCTGTATTACAATCTTCAAAAGAAATCAAACTACGATGTAACTAAAATGAAATCTTTTTGATTTGTAATTGAAAAAATATCGCATTTAAAATTCTTAATATAGCGTTTAAAGAGGCGTGAATTTGTGAATTAAGAAATATTCTAGAACAATGTTTTCAAGAAATGGTGGTCCAGTTGGGAAACCAATTTCTTTAATTAAATTGATAGCGCAGGTTTAATAATTTTGTCTAATTAAGAGTGTGTTTATTTTAAAGTTAATTGTGTTTTTTAACGCTCATCTTCTTTATTTTTATTATAATCACTTCTCTATCATTGTATATTAAATAAGCGAAGGTGGTTTCCTTGAAACTTTCTCATATTATCTAGTAATGGTATTATCCCTCTTTCTACCGGCTTAAAAATTGTGCACATTGAGCAAGGCCGTGAATGACATAAGAGCTCAGACTTTTATTTTCGGAGTTCCCCACATGAACATTTTATGTTTCATAACAAGAAGAAGGAAAGTAAGTATGCATTTTGGATGCCTTTTTGTCGAATGACTTCAGCCAAAATATGACATAGAAGTACAATTTTAATAGAAAGACCACATACCGAAGTTCATTTTTCTAAGTTATTTCGTTTTTATAGCATTCAAATATACAGATAATCAACCCATTAACGGATATTCTTTTAAATTTGATATAGATCCACACTTTGCATGTTAAAACTGCTTATAAAATTTTATTTATCTTGTTTATTGCATTTTGTAGTTATTGTATTATTCACTTACTCTAACAGACAGACTTCCTCTAAATAGGTTTGTTTGAAATTTAATAGAAATCTACAAATTTGGTGCAAAAATTACATCTAAAGTTTAATCTGTCTAGCTGATACCTTTTTTTATTTGTTATGCTAATAGACATACAGATGTAATTCCGAAAATATACCTTTGAGATTCAATCTATGAAACGTGGAAATTCGTTAAACGCTTGAGTTCGAAATTTTTGGAGTTCAAAATATTTTCTCTTTGTTTGCTTGAAAAAATATTTAAGTGATCCAAATTCGGCATGCTTCCCCTAAATGCGATATTGATGTAATTTTTAAAAAATCTCTGCACGCAAACTTTATTTGCCAGATTGTATCTTAAAGTTTTTGTTTATACTATAGAATATGTATCATTATATTATATTCACTATTCATATATATCATTATATTATATTCGCTATGTATCATTACAGCATGCTTTCTTCTTCCATTGGGGAGAATTTTAATAAAAAAGGCTATATTTTATCTTGAATATGTGAATTTTTGTCCCAAAAATTTTATGATTTAATACTGGGTGAATATTTTAATCAAATGTTGAACAAATTAGGTGATAGGGTGAATTACATATGCTGAAAGAACTTTAAGAAATAGCTATAAATCATTGAAAGTTTCTGCTATGACTTTTAAAATAACTTAATTTTTCTATTATAATGTAGATATCACTATTTCATCACTAAACACGATAAAAATAATAATTCAATGTACCACTTTATTGGGATATGAGTTATCTTAACATAGTAGAATATTCTAGTAAAATACTTTATACAAATATTATTGTTATGATACTGGATTTAATCCATAGAATCTTTATTTTAAATATATAAATTCCTATTTAAGTAAATACACAGTTTAACCTCAAGTAAACCTCAAAACCTCAAAACAAATCTACAAACTATTACAACATTTTTGTATCATAATAGTTCAAAGATAAATATAGATTGCTTTTTTTGACTTTCGAAGGATAACTCATTTTCGTTCCATGTTTTGTCATTTAGGTTATTGGAATTCTGAGTAGTTCTATTAATGAAATAATTTTTCAAAATAAATTTCAATTAAAAAAACTGTGAATTATGTACTTTATTTAATTTTTTAAATTATAAAAGATCTTTTTAGGAAACATAACTTAAATGATTATTGCTGTTCGTTCAACTTAGTTGAGAAGTATTTAAAAAAATTTCATCGAAGAAAATTTTTATCTGCGCATAAATGAGCATTCTAACATTAAAAATTTCAAAACTAATGCGCACTAAATAATAAGCTCGAAATATGTATTCAAATGTTTTATCCTTGAGTTTTAGAAGAAAGCCCCTGTAAAATGGCATAAAATTAACCCTATTATAATTGATGAAATGAAGCCAACTCTTAATATTTGTTCATATTTTCTTCTCTTCATCTGCAAAAGAAGAAAAGCCTCTACGAAATGTTATAATACACCTTGCGTCACGAATGACAGCAAACTTTCGACGGAAAACAAATCTTCCACTGCAAAATAAATCCAAACTCTCTTAGAAAAACGTTTTTTAAAAAATGCATGTAATGGTATGGTCACATGACAAACATAAATAGGCATGTTATCTAGTATGTCAAACAACATTTTAGCTCAGACTATTCTGCTACATTAAAGTGTTTTTTTCCTAGCAAGGTATATGATGAATTTCAAAACAGTATTAGGGTTGTCACGGGCGGTTATGGGAGTCATGACCCTTCCCAACCCCCTAGATTACATCTTGCGATCTGGAAGAAATGATTAATATTATTATTTTTAATTTTGATAAAACGCGGTTATGTAAAAGAATTAAATAAATTTATTTACTTTTATAATCCATCTTTTTTGTGGCCATTCACGTCCGGTCTTCAAAAAAAAAAAAATTAATTGATGAACAGTGAATTTACTCTCGTGGACTCTCATCTAAAATCATCGTTTTGAACATTAGGTGTCAAGACGCCGCGACTGTAAAAGAGTGCTTTACGTTATATATTATCAAAAAGATCGAAATATATTCTATATATTATGTATATATACATTATATGGTCAAATTTGGGATAAATTTAATGTCGACGATTGGCAATAATGGGAGATTTAAGAAGCGATTTGCACTGATTCCCTGTTATTTCTTGCGAAATTAATTATTTAATGGATGAAAATATCAATTTTCATTTTCCATTGAAAATAAAGTTATATAGCCTATAATGGCATAATTTAATCCCAAACGTGTTATTTTCGACTGATTTAGTTCTTTTTATAGAACCTTCAAACTCCGCGAGAAAATTTGTACATTAAAAACTGTATTCTAGCATATGACCCTCCGCCCATCCTCCCCAAAAAATGTTAGTTTGTATCCGCCCCTGGAATTTTACTTTTGACGTGTATGATGTCACGATGAATTCATCTATGGCTTATAATAAAAAATAATTATGGATTTATGGTAGGCAATCATTCTGATTGTGTATTTCTAAATATTTTATCTTTTTTTTTTTTTTTTTTTTTACTCTAGGGCGATAAATGTCTTTACATAATTGCGGATTGAGTCGAAGTTATTAAAAGTCACGAGATGGGTGGCATTTCCGTTCCCATAAAGTAAACCAGAGCTATTTGAGAAGTACTGCATTTTTTGAATATTTATACCAAATAGATTTTTGATCATCGTATGACTGTGCATAAAATAAATATATATATATATATATATATATGGATGCATAGTGAATAATCAATCTGACATTATATTTTCGGGATTTCTCATTTTGAGCTATAGAAGAGGAGAAAAAGAAAAGACAAAAACTCTTCTATAAAACAGTGTAGAGTCTGGCGCAACGCGAGGTAGGCGTCACGAAATGGATGACCTTTCCGGCGTCGTAAAACAAACGCAAGTGCCGGCAGATAGGAGCGATCTTTTCTCACGCCTGCATCCCGCGCAAATCCTTTCTCCGCGCTCACTTCTTTTATCTGTGCAGGCCACTCGAACAGAGCAAACTCGCCTTTTATCTACTTGCAACTCCCGCAGTGCACAAAGCCGCTCGGTAAACAACCTGATGCGGATCGATACACGGATCAAGTGCGGATGGGAGATTGCAAACATTGCGCTCTTTGCTTCAATTGCTACCCAAATTCCATTAAGCCTTGCCAGAGTCACGAAACTTGCTCTCCTTAAAACCTTAAAAAAAAAAAAAACTTACACTTAACCTTGCATGTTTTATGTTTGCAAAATGAAATTTTGTTATCGATTTTTCAATCACTCCCTCGCACACTTGAATTCTGGAATTTTGTACTTTATTGACTTCCGATGACAAAAAATATTTCAGTAATTTTAGATCTCTTATTTATCCATTAATATATTAACTTAGTTAAATTGATTCCACAGAAGTTGTACTATCTGGTAATTGATTTGATAAACATTAATTATTTGATTCCATAATATTTCTTATATTTACGGATTAGGAAATTTATTAAAAATTAAAAAGGGAAAAAACAGTAAAAGTAAAAAGATTTCAAACACCTTTTTATTTGTGCAGTGAAAATTAGGAATTAATATTTTTTATCGAAAATTAAGCAATATTAATTTGGTACAATGTAATCATATGAATGAAATTCTTGAATATTTAATGAAAGTTAAAATTTATGGTTAAAAATTATGGTTTTGTTTTGACATGCATAATTTTAAAAAAAAGAATTAAAGTAAAGAATGAATAATATTATAAAAAATAAGAATTAAAAAATTATTCTTGAGAATAAGAATATTACTAATACGAACTAGAATGTTTAGTATTCAAGTAGAATATTACAAATTAGAACATTTATTCTTTGAGATCAGCAATACTATTAGAAGGGAATTTTCGTCTCTATGAAATTTTATATGACCGTTGATGAATGTAAAGCTAATGAAAACTTACCGATTTAGTACAGTGGTTTTCGTAAGGCGCAACAATGACAGCGCTCGTTTCCCCTATAATCCTTAAATGTTTTAAGATATAATAAATAAAATAAGAAATAAAGACCGAAGCTATAAAATTATAAATATAAAAAATTGTTTACAAAATATTTTAATAAGTGCATTAAAAAGGAAAATGCATTTTCATGTTTTTGCAAAGTCGCAAAAGCATGAGACAAAGAAAATAAGTGGAGAAAATAAAGAAAAATAAAAAAAAAACTGCAATGAACATCATACGAAAAAAAAAAACTTAATATTCACTAAATAAAAATTAAAATACATAAAAACTGTAATGATTCCAACATATTTAAAGCTTCTTTTTTTCTTATAGCGCCTTTACCTGCGCCTCACACTTTTGAGATTTTTGTTTTAAGCATCATACTTTTTATTAACAAATTCTTTCCTTTTTGGTACACTGATAAAAATATTTTTTTAGAAGTATCTTTATATTCATATTTCAATTCACACTTTTTTAATACCTGAAACCTTTTTTTTAACTATTTCAACTAGCATAATCAAATACAATACGCAAATGAAATATTAGTTTATAATAAATGACAAAAAATTATTTAATTAAAGCATTTCAGAAACATGAATAAAATGTCGTAATCAAGAAGTTATTGTTATACATTTTTATTCAGCTTAACTTGCTTCATGACTAATGAAATTTTGCAATCGATTTTTCACTTATTTTTTAACAATTCCCTTTCATTAAGATAATAACTTATTTTATTATTTTCTGAAATCATCAATTGATTGATTTAAATTTTGATTCCGTGCGTGTGGCATGAGAAAAAAATTAAGTTTAAAATTGCATAATATTTATAACAATGAATCCTAAATTAAAGACTAACAACTAGAAAATAATTAAAATCAATTATAAACTTTTTTTGTTTTTAGACCACGAATTAAAGCATTTTTAATAAGGGTTTTGATTTTATTAATTTATTCATTTTTGCGTAAAACTAAATGTAAGTATGCATTGTCAAAATTTTCGAAATTCTGAAAACATACTTTGTCATCTCATATAAAATTGGTACACATAGATTAAGACTTGTAATAAAAACTCTTTGAAAAAAATCACACTCATTTCTCTATAATGTACTCACCTAACCAAAATCATCTAATTAAGTTAAATTTTAGAAATTTAAAAAAAAATGATGTTCTCTAAAAATTAATAATTTTTCATTACGATTCTGAATTCTGAAGTTTAGATGTATTAGATTTCAGAGGAAAATTCAGTAAAATTTTAAATAAATCAGGTGGAAGAACTTGGCCGAATGCTGTACATAAGTGAATCGCTTATATCGAATATACGATTCGTAAGACATCCTTTCTAAAAACTGAGCTTTTATTTTGCTGCAAACCAGTTAAAAGAATTAAGTTAATTGAGAATTAAATGTTCAAAGTTAAAATTTCAGTAGCATATTTCTTTTGAAATTCATTTCTCGAATCTTTATATAAAAATATTACAGCCTGCAAACAAATTTAAGACTATTTTAATAATTACATTTGTAAAACTTATTAAACTTAAAAGAAACGGAAAATTTTCTTTTATCCTTAATTTGATAAGAAAATCTAAAATAAATCCTTTTGTTACTCCGCCTATATCTGAAAACATAAAAGCCCATATTTCTCCTGAAATAGAACTGAATTTAATATTAATTTGCAAAATTTATTTTTATTTATTTTTGCATTAGGGGTTATTTTAGGGAATGTCTTATTTATTCCATTTGAAACAATCTACATTAATTCGCTTGCAAAAAGCTGTATTTATTCAAATAGTCATTTCATTTTCGAAGCATCAGTTATAATACTCTATTTAATGTATAATGATAAATTGTTTTAGACATAAGTGTTTCAATGAATTTACGAATTTACACAGGATTACTTTGTATCCGAATCCCAATTGACTCGAATTTTAAGAGTTGTGACTTTATTCTGGTTGTGTGTTAATAAATGTTTAATGGTATCTTATATTAAGTATTAATCATACATAATTTATTTTATTTCACTTTTTAAAAATTTATATATCACAATAAATTTTCATATATTTCAGCAAGTAGATTCAGTATTGCCATAGAAAAGCTAAATAGCTGGTGGTCTCGGATAGGGTGTATTTTTGAAGAAGAAAACGCATAAAATGGGCATCTAAAAAAATCTGCCTAGAGCTCATCTCCAGGTTCCGTCTATATTTCTGGAAAAGTACACAAGCAAAAAGCCGGTTCTTTTAAAAAAAGAAAAGGAAATTTATTTGGTATTTGAGTTAGATTTTGCGATGAGATTAGAGGTAATATATGTTCTCGCTGCTATGCTGAAAATTACCTTACGAATTGCAACCCCCAATTCTAGACTTCCAAAATTCCTCAAGACTAGATTAAAATTCTGTTAATCAAGAATGACATACTGTTTTATTTTATACATTTATAATCTCTTTTATTAGCATTAAATAGAATCGAAATGCTATATTTTGTCTGATGAAAGATGGTAATTTTCATTGCTCCTTAGTTATTAATGTAAAATTTTTCTTATGAAAAAATCCCATATTTCTTATATGAGGATGCTATACTTTACAAGCTTATAATCACTGAATAATTATCTACAAGTATTAGGAATCCTTTTCATCTTATTTTTTCGTGTATTTCTATTGAAATAAAAGAAAAATTAAGAATCTTTGCTCGATTTTTGAAGAATAACCATTATTTTAAGCAAAATATATTAGCAGTATATTTGGATAGAAAATATAAAGCATAAGAAACGAAAAACTTCCATTCATATATATTTCACTAAGTGAATCAAAGATAAAAACTGAATTATTTTGTTTCGAACGAAATCATTTGAAGTCTATAATTCTTGATTCATGTCTCCTCATCCCCGCCCCACTCTTCTGTCTGCGAAAATAAACGTTGTTTCACCTCTAATAAAAGGAAATAGATCCTCTTTCGAGGTGCAAGAAATTCGGCCTGCATATGCCGCGATGGATTAAAGGCCGTTTTCGAGGCGGACATGCGTGATGAGGCTGGCGGCGACACTTTGCTCCCGCGGCCCTGCTGCAAGTGGCGTGATTCAGTGCAGAAAGCAAAGGCTGATGGACCCCGACAGCTCTTCTCCGCTCAAGCTCAGATCAGTTTCTCTCCAGCTGAAAAAGAGAAAATGGGGGTAAAGAAATGGATTGAGTCGGAAAAGCTTAGTGTGACCAAAAACTGCAACTGTCTTTTCTTTAAAATGGTCTCTGAATTTATACCGATAAAGCCTGGAGCTCTTTCCTTTCCTTTTTTTTTTTCCCCAATAAAGTGCTACTAAAAGGAAATAAATTCAGTATAGAAGCTTTCATGTGAGTTAAAACACCATGTGTTTCTTTGAAAGTATTGTTAATCTATGCAGAAGAAGTTCAAAAGGGCGGTTTCATTTATTTTTTTTTTAAGCAGATGTGTTATTAAATCTTGGTAGAAAATGGAAAAAAGAAATGGAACAGAAAAAATGTATCAGAAAAAATTACTTATTGTGACCAAAATATATCTTATCTTTAAATACTAAAAAATAGGCTTTACAAAAGGCTTATTCTCTTCAGGGAATAGAAGTTTCATGAAAAGAAATCCAAAAATGCATATCATTATAAGTATTCAAAATTCATAAAGATATTTGCTGTTGAGCTTACATATTTAAAATGTGGCAAACTATTAATAAAAAAAAAGTACTGAATTTGGTCAAAATCTTTAATTCTTATGTCCAAAAACTATTTTCTTTTCTAAGTTATTCTGGATTCACGTGGATAAAGTGTAAAAAAAAAGTTATTTTTTTTTCTCTTTAATATAAGTATTCTTAAAATGTAATGAGAATTAAAAGCAAAGGAAAAATTTCCATAACAGATCCACTATCTTTCGATAATTTAACACAAGGAAAAAAAATCAGATGCCAAACTGTAATTGGAAACTAATGAGTTTTTTTTTAATTTATTTATTTACAGAAGATTCTGAATACTGTTCTAGTTTTTTGATACTTTCTTTATCTAGTAATAGTCTTTCTTTTGCTAAGACTAGAAAAAAAATTTATGAAGTAACGTTACTTGAACTAGTTTCTTAAGCAGACTTTATTTAAAAATGCGTGTGTGCATAAAATTAATCACTTGTCACGTTGATAGAAAATATAAGAAACTCTCTTGCAACATTGTATAGTTTTCCCTTAAATGTTTTATTATAAAAATATCAACAACAATTGTTTATCAAACTTTCTCTGTGGACAATTTGGACATGAACTCTCTTTATAATCTTAAATATCAACGAACATTGATTTTTTTAGGTTTACGAGTACCTTACGAGAAATGAGTAAAATTGATTTGAATAAGTATTTAAAATCCAATTATACGAATCTAGAATCATGTTAAATGCAAGAAACAAAAATCAAAAAATATTAAAATTTGTGAAATGATAGCCGGAACGATTTAATTCTTTATAACAATCCACTCTTTTTGATATATTTTAAACAAAATATAGTAAACAAATAATGCATTTTCACACGTAACTTTAATACCTATGTATGTATGAGATGAATCTTTTGGCATAATTTCAAATATGTTTTCTTTTTTATGTAAAACTCACTGTATTTGCAGTTTTTAGAATCTAATGTTTGTTGAACTAAATTTCATGAATTAAATCTTTTTTCTATTTCTGATGTCCTTTTTCTTAATTTCTGTGCTTTATGCAGTCATCTGAATACCGACATACCTCAATTACTTATTTATATTGAATAAGTGTACTTATTTATATTGAATTAAGCAGAGATATACACATATTACACATTTATTTTTAAATATGAATACATTTTAATTTAGAAAAAAATATACTACAGAAACTACTCTGTTTGATACATTGAAAATAATAACAGTAATTATACAACACTAAAAAAAATCGATATTTGAAAGAACGAATGTAGCGATGATGAATTAAGCGGTTTCTCGCTTCTCCGAGTATTGTAGTGTTGATAGGATTGTATTGGCTCCATTTCCGATGAAGGGGATGTAATCTCTTACAGGAAATAATTGTGCTGAGGTGATGGACATTAGGCGCCAGGCGACAGTTTCCTGTTCCTGTCTTAGCGGCTCGATCATTCAATACACTTCTTGCTAAGGCATGACGAAGAGTAAATAATTTATGGAATGCATTTACTGAAAATAAGAAATTTGATTAACATAAATGCACGAGCATACTTGAAAGAAATTTTTACTGGAAAAAAAGGGCAATTTCTGTATTGTGTAGATTTTTTAAAGTTTTCTAAACAGTTATATAATCATTGAATAAGCATTTATTGAAAGAAAGAAATTCATCGTTACGGAAATTGTTATATATTTTTGAGTGTATTACTTACACGCATTTTTTCGGGATGAATTACAAACAAAATAGTGGCGAATCACACCACTTATTTTTAACAAAGACAAATGGGGGGAGGGGGAATTGTTCAAATAACATTTAAAAAGATTAAAGCAATCATTAACCCCACCCCAGTTAATATATTTTAATTTTCTTAAAAATGATTTGAATAGAATTAAGGAAAAAAAACTAAAAATGATTACAAAATTGAAATAATCATAAAAAATATATTTTCTATTTAACAATTTTTTTTCTGAATTTGTCAAGTTGAATTTATCAATTTCTTTTTTTAATTCACTCTAAGCCTTAACTCATTTTATAGGAAGGTAAAAAATTATGTAATGCTACTTTAATGCATGCATAATTTACTCTTCTTTGCTGAAGATACGTTCGAAATTCGCAGCGCATACCCAGTCTTTTACACAAGGGATGAAAAACATCTGGTTACTATAGCAACCTATAAGAAGTGACCCTATACAAGTGAATATACGGATCTGGTAGTCATAGTAACGCTGAACGAGGGCATCCTTCTAGGGCTGCGGATTGTTTCTTTAGAGTTTTGGAAATTGAGTTCTATTTTTTTTTCTAACACATTTGATGCTTAAAAGCATTTTATTTTAATTCCATTAAAGTTCTGAAGAAGCCTATTATTGATCATTCAAGTTTATAAGGAATTATTTTCCATAAAAAATAGTACAAATGCATCGAAAACAATAATATTTCACATATAAATAAATATAATTCGAAGATTATGAAAAACAATGACTTTTATCAGACTTCAGATTTTATCAAAATTCAAATTCACATTTTAGTCAAAAGAAATCAAAGAATGCGAAAGCATATCTATCAGCAATATTTTCGCAAACTACAAAAAAAAATTGATGTATGCTCATAATATTTTTCAGTTATATATTTTAATCGAAATAAATCATTTTTTATATAATACAATATAAAAATTAAATGAAACACTTTCTCCAATTGCAAGAGTTCCCATTTCATCATGGTTTTTGTGATAAAAGTTGTCATCGTTGCTAGTCGATTTGAAAGCTCTGATTGATTTCGATGCTATATTTCAAAACATATCACAGGTCATTTTTATTATTATTCTTTAAGATTCATTTTTGAAAGAAAATTTTAATTTGTTTGTTATTACTATGAGTCATACTTAGTTTTCCAGAAATATATATGATGGAGTCAATTATAGAACTTACTGGATTTTTTTTATTGCTCCTCAATTTTTCTAACCAATTTGATAAGAATGCAGAATTTCAGTAACCTAAACATATTATAATTCAAATATAGTAATTTAAATGAAAAAATAACTCCCAAACATAGAATTTAATTCTAATATTACAATGAATACTATCTTTTTACTTAAATTTGTGAATAAGGATAGGTCCAAGATTTACTTACATGCATATATAGAGTAAATATACACTAGATTATTAATCTCAAATCTTTTGTCGACTTTCTTTTTCGTTGTCTAATATTTATTCTCTCATTTTAAGGAATAAAATTTTTCTAAACAAAAGTTTCGATATGTTTAATCTAAATTTCCAATACATGTTATTTTTTTACACTTTATATTAAAATATGCTTCAAGAAGAAGAAGAACAAAGAGATTAAAGGATTTTTTTCCCCAGATTTAACAAAAGGGCATGTCGTGTATCTTTTTTTTTTTTTGTATATTCTTTTATTTGAATCAAAAAGTCTTAGTGTATTTAAATGCCTGCGTCAATATAAATATTCAATGTCAATGTAAATGTAAAGGAATAATTGCAATCTCCTAATAGTATATTTTGAGTAAAAAATTTTTAGGAAGACAAAAATTACAGGAGAGCGTTTAATAGTATAGAAAATTATGAAAAACGAGTTTTGCCGGTCAAAACGTTGCTGGTACACTTTATCAAGCGTATATAGAATTGTTGGTTGAAGTATGATTTGCTAAACACTAACTTCTAAATAAATCAAATATTATAATATTATTCATGAGAAAATGCCTTTCTTTTATCAAACGCAGCTCAGTGCTGTTTTAAATTCATGAATGGATAATGCCATAATAATTTGTTATATTTATCTAAACATTTTTCAATGAAGTAATTAAATCAAATGTACTTATGCAAAAAATTGTAACGAACTCTAGCTTGGATTCTCAATAGGATCCGCAACATTTACTTTTGTGCCAGCTGTTTAAAAATTTTTTTACTTTATAAAAGCTGAAATGTAGATTTATTATATTGCTCCTATAACACTTTTTTATTTTATTTTAGCATCTCATAAAAGAAAAGTGAAAGACGATTTAAAATACTCGATTCTTTCATTTAAAATATTATTTTTATAAACAAATACAAAGTTAAAGACATTCCATTTTTTTAAATTATTTCCTCAAATTTATATTTGTTTTAACTTTATCATTCATATACTTGTTCTTGCTTTCAGTGCAGAAAATTTTAAAATGTTCCCAAGTAGATCAACTGAGATCGAGCTACATACAGAAACATATCAAGAATCTCAATGATTTCTGTAATATACGAAAAAACATTGAAGAATCTGTTTATAGGTGGCCCAATGTCATTTCTGTCCAACAGTGCCGAAGTTCCTAAGAACCAAAAGTTCCTGAAAATAAAAATAAAGAAGGAGAGCGGGAAAAAAAGTCTCCGCAAGAAGATACATATTTCAACAGTCGTTGTGAGCCGGTCGACCTCGCTCGACCTGCTGAGTGCCCCGTCTGCACCCCCTTGGTGATAACAGAAGAACAATGGCGTCAGAGTAAAAGCCACTTGAACAGGGGGGAAAAAATATAAATAAAAAGAAAGCAAGAGACACTTTTCAACCTATAACTCACTGGATGCGAATGCTGCTTATCGACCTGAAGCATCAGACGATCCCCTTCAGAAGTTTGTCGCCAAAAAATGACAATGCAGGTGGTTTAGAAGCTCCTTTCGTCTGCTGTGTCACCTTTTATTCGTGACAGATTTCGATAACAAAAACCAGAAATAAATGTCTAGGATTCCTCCAACAGTGGTAAACAGAGAGATGTTTTTAATACAATTGAACTTCGTGCTCAAATTGAAATTAAAATAGTAACAATGCACTTATCCCCCACTCTATTTAAAATAATATATTTGTTCACTTTAAAGTATAAGATGTTGGCTAATTTGCTTGGTAAAAGAATATGAAAATGAAAGTTTGTCGTGAAAATAAGTGAGAATGCATATAGTTCATAAGCTCTTTTCATTTGCTCTGTTATCTTTTGTAGCAACTGTTTTTGTAAACAAATACCAGAAGTAAATATTTAGAATTCCTCTAACAGCAGTGAACAAGAGAAATTTGCAAGAAAACTTAAATTCAGACTTGAATTAAATTTAAAATACTTATGAAGTGTATTTCCCTCTGCTTCATTAATTGACATTAAGGTCTGGTAAGCTGGCGATGATAATGTTGAAACTTTTATCTCAAATATTAATATGTTAAAATATAATTCCTGTTTTCAAAAAATTACAGTTGCAACGTCTTAAAAAGAAAGAACGGGAGTTTTAAAAATGTCTTGAAAGACGATTATGACAAGAAAAAAGTTCTTTTAGGTGCTGTTTCGCCGCTAGAGTTATCATTCTGCCTTCAGACAATGTATTTGTTCCTAACGGATATTTACTTATAAGTGTTGCAATTTTAAATTTATTTCTTTTTTTCACAGAGAATTTGATGTCTCTCAGTTACAGCTGGCCAGTTACAGCTGGCCATATTCCAGCTGGCAAAATTATTAGCTGAAATAAAAATAAAATGTTAAGATGTTTGTGTACTTTAAAATAACACAAATGAATTCGCTTTCAGCTTGAATTTTAAGTATAATATAATGGAAAAGTTCCAAATGAATTTTTGAAAGCAAGACGATCATACTCCCCCCCCCCCATTCTTATGAAATGGAATCTATGTCAACATTGTTATGTAAGTTGTTTATAACATGTAAATATGTTCAGTTTTTTTATTATTATTATTTCAGAATAGTAATTGCTGAATTTAAACGACCCATTAACATGATTATAATAAAAAAATACTAATATAATGGATGAGTTTTAGATTCCAAAAGAAGAGATACATCTGCCATTTAAAACAATATAAATGCTAAGTGATAAATCCATCCGCCAAAGGGTCTTTAGTAACAATTGTTATTTTGTACCAAATTTTATTAGATAAATATACTGAATCTGTCTTTATGAATTAGATCCAACATATTTTGTCACGGTCTTTTAAAATATTTAAGTGTCAGAACTTAAAATGGTGTTTTAATAACCTGGGTGAATTGTCCACTTGTCAAAATCATTTTCACTTTTATTAAAGCAATTTCGAAGCTTTAAAAGTTATTTATGAAAATACAATTTCTTTTAGAAAATAGGCTAAAAAATAATTACATACTCTTTTTTTTATTTGAAATATTAGATGACTTATTTAGAGGAAGCCTGCTGGTAATGCTTCAGATTCGAGACGGAAAATTTACTGATTCGAAACTTAATTCTACCGAAGAAAAGGCTTAGACTTCATCTTTGTTATCTGAGCACGATTCAACATAACGTAACCTTTCCAAAAGAGATATTGTATTGTTTCGAAACGTGATGTCAATATAATTAAACTTTTGTTAGATTTACCTCTTAATTAACTAGATGATATGAGAATTATCATATCAAGTGCTATGAATACATACATTCTCCTCTGAGAACAATATATTCTTTCAATTGTTGTTTGAATAATTTTACATTTTTAGCATTTTAATTGCAAATATTTATTTTGTAAAGAGTTTTTGTTTTATTGCTTATTTCGGTTCCCAAGCTGCATTTCAGGCATTAAGAGGATAATTTTTTGTTACTGTTTATAATAGAATACTTTTGCATTTTTATTGTTTTAATGACGAGTATTTACTTTATAAACATTTTTGTAATGTTCTTGTTTTTATTTCACAAATTTACTATCGTTATCGTATGTCAAATCAATAAATATCGGTATAGGTTTAGTTATTTGTTCATTTTGAAATAATTATTAGACTTGTAAAATAAATAAATCAAACATAAAAAATCCTATCGATTTCTTCCTCATGAAAACTTACTTTAATCTTAATAAGTATTGAATATGAAAAGAATTTTTAAATATAAAGTAAAGAATATTTATTTTTGCAGCTTTTATCAAGATGACAGAAATTTTTAAAAAACGGAACATTACTGGTAATGACGTTTATATATTTGCGTCATTCGACAGGAACTAATACTTTTGAAATTTTAATCCGCGTTTGATTTACGGATTTGCGATTTGAGTGATAAAGGTTTATAGAATGCCAGAAATCTCTTCAGTCTAATGCATCGCTTCTTAAGCTGTAGGTAACACTTTAATTGGAGACGTATAAAAAGAAATAATGAGATCATCAAAGTGCTCCCCAAACCTCTTTCTTTCAAACTCTTAAAAAGTTATGAGTAAAAGTTGTTCAGAAAAGATATTTTGTTTAAAAGATTTCTTTAGGCTTTTCCAAGTGATCACGTTTAATGGAATTTCCATGTTTAAATTTATTTTTGACATACAAAAGTTCAACTGATTTGTAAATTCAGTAATATTTCATATCAAATCCTCATTTCTTTCTTAGTATTTGAATTTGGCCAATGTCCTTGGAAAAGTTGCTTTTCCAGAAAGCTCAGAATTAGGTTCCTTATTATTTTATAATTAATGTAAGCTTATGAATGTTGGAGATAATTCCGCTCCATCATTTGGAATGGGATTCCTCAACAAATGTGACAACCGTCGCAAAGATGGGAAAATGCATCTATTTTCAGATTTTGGAAAACATTGTTAACCACATAGAAAGGGTTAATATAGGTATCAGCCATTATTAATTCAATTTGGCCAGTCTGCTTCGAAAAACGCGTTTCCAAAAAACAAAGAATTAGATTCATTATTTTATAATTTATTCAATTTGATGGATGTTGGAAATAGCCCCAGTTTTGCCGGCATCCTGACATAGGGGTTCTTCTTCTGTGTAGTCTCTGTGAGCCGTGGGAATGTGCCCCCTCCCCTGTAAAAGGGGGCTGTGCAAGCGAATGTAACGCATGAAATAGCTAAGTCGTACTCTTGATCCTAGTTGGTGCTGTAAAAACAGAAGATACTCACTCGGCTTAAATCGCTGACAGATATGTAAGCGGGCTTGTAAAATGTCATAAGTAACGACAACAACAGACCCAGTTTTGGGATTCATCACAAAATGCGGCAGCTGGGAAATATATCGATTTTCAGAATTTGAGAAACGCTGTTAGTCGAATAGATGTGGTCAAAATAGGTAGATGTCAAATAGATAGATAGATTGAATCTAACCAGTGTCCTTCGAAAAACTACTATTCCAATAAGCGAAGAGTTCGATTCCTTTTTTTATAATTTATTCAATCTGGCTAATGCTGGAGAATTGCCTCAGGTGCATTATTCCTCGCCAAAAACGATAACCTTTTTAACAGCTGGGAAAATATCTCGGCTTTCAGGTCTCGAAAGACGGTGTCATGCATATAGAGAGACGTTTGACAGATCGTTGGAGCATAGGACAAGATGGTCGTACTGATGTGGAATCTTCACATCTTTCACATCAAGTCTTCCCGCTCACCAAAACATTCCAAAGCTTTAATTTCCAACTGGAAATAAAATAAAGTGTATTTCTGGAGAGATAAGAGAGGGAGGCAGGGCTGCTTTTTGTTGACATTCAATTTCACCTGGTGCCACAGCATCAAGTGGTGCTACTGCTCGTATTTTAAACGTAGATTTAGTTGAAGGAGCGAGCTATCACTCACAGCTATCTGAAGATCTTCCAGAAAGCACCCTGTTAAGTGCCGCTCGTAAAAAAAAGGAAAGAGAAACGAGATAAAAGAAAGTAAGTTGTGCCATCGGTGACAATTTCTCGCATTTTATCTCCAAGTTGCTCTGAAACAGCCATTCATTTTACTCGCCTGCAAGTAATGATAACAAAAAATAATAATAAATGGTGAAAGCTCTTTATGTGTCATCAGGAAACGGAATTAATGCCCCATGGTTTTATTCCTAGCGCGTCATTTATCGCAGTTTAATTGTTCTTAATGATGAGAGTTCTGCAATTGAAAAATACCGAAACTACAAATTGAAACTTTTAATTAACACCGAGACAATGACTGAAAAGAGGAAATGCAAATTATGCCATTGATGAAATGGCACATTTGTAACAAGCAAAACAGGATTACCCACAAAGAAAAATAATTGTTTGGAACTAAGAATAATTACCGCTTTAGATAAATTCTTGATTCATTATTTAATTATTGTTTTTGTATTCGTAAAATGAATGTTCAGACAAAAACTGCGACCTCTTTCAGAAGGCATTTCCATTTAAACGCTTCTAACCCAAATTATTTATAAATAATTAACTCATAATAATATAAAAACGTTTATAGCGATGTTTTGTGTATCTAGAGTTTCTAATTCTAATATTTTCACATTAAAGCAAATGACCACAAGATTTCATTAATTCAGTTTTATAAATAAATCACAATTTAATTAATTAAAGACCTTGTTTTACATATTATTGTTTAATAAAAAATACGATAAAATAAATTTATTTCGATGTGTACTCGGTGCTTTAACATTAAGTTAAAAGTCATCTCAATAAAAGCATACAGACATATCTCAATTGCTCAGACAGTGCTTTCATTTTAGTAAAACAAACACAAAAGGATTGACAGTCTCCTGAAAACATAAATGGAATTCGAAAAACAATTCAATTTTCATTTTCATTTATTCAAATCACTTATTATTCATTCATTTATTTACATTTTTGTACACGAAGCATATAAAGGGTACGTATTGTAATCGTCAAAAAAGTTCGAACTTAAGATTTTGACGAAACTCCACGTTTCAGAAAAACACATTTTTGGAATTATATTGATCTGTGAGCATGATAATTCAAAAACTGTTTGAGACAAACGAATAAAATTTGGAAAAGCGTTTTTACACCAAATTTTCAGATGTCTGTCAGATTTTAATCTGAATTCATGCACAAGAAATCGGTCTGGTTGGCTGTTCGAGTACATGTGAACACGATAACTACAAAATAAGAAGATCTCTATAAATAAAATTTCAGATACAGAATTAGCATCTGTAGGTTTGTATCCAATTCTGAACCAAACCTGTTGAGGGATTAACCATCTGTTTGAATTTACTTTCGTGTGCATCTAAATGCAATGACTCAAAAGCATGCAACTTAAATAAATAAAATTTGATGCATAGTTTAAGCATTTAAGCTGTAGGTACATATCAAGTTTTCAAATAAACCCACCAAAGATTGATCGTTTGTTGATTTGCACTTTCTTAAACATGAAAAAGAGATAATTCAAAAATGCAAAGACTTAAATGAATTAAATTCGGTATGTGATCTTGTTACCTCGAGTGTAGTTCTGACTAAAATTGTGGTGCAATCGGTTGAAAAAAAAGGTATCCAGAACGAATACGGTTTCGGTTTTCCGCAATATACTAGAAAGCACAAAACGCTGAAGTACGGGATTCTGAAAATAAAAATCAGAGCATTCATGGCGTTCGCGACCTTGCCCAATATCTGCAACTTTTATGCGGGGAAGAGCGGGAATAAAGTCCTTATTAGCGAGCATGCGAGGAAGTTTCGAATGGAGGGTGAGATCAATCCCCTTGATTTTAAATACAATATCAGTTTCCTAACATTCTGTCTCTTTCCAATTCTTAATAATAAAATCGTTCCATTCCGTCAAAATGCAGAGACCTTCGCATGACACATATTCAGTCGTAAATTAATCATTTTTATGTAGCCTCAGTTGCACACCAAAACCACGAAAATGTAATAAGCTACTGCTGCAGATTCGCGGTTTTGGTGTGGCACCGAAGACGTCATTTTCTAATGCCGTCATCGTTATGCGATTCGTTATGAAAATCTTTTCTTTTTCTTTCTTTTTTTCCCCTTTCCTTTTCTTCATAAGCAGTAGTGTAAGAAATTTATCAAAATTTATATCTATTACTAAAAAAAATTATATTTGCGGCTCTATACGGCTCAGATAGATGTAAGCAAATTTAATTTATTTACTTATAAAAGTTACACATTCATACTGTAAATGTATATGTAAAGGAAAAGCCATAATTATTCCTAAGAATAGCTATTCAACACAGAAAACAACGATTCCATTTGTTAAAAGAAAAGAAAGTTTTTATAAATATTTATTTCACTAGAAAGATTTCATTTCTTGAATGTTATATGAACATTTATAGAAACCTTCGGAATATGATTGTTTTGAAAGGAATTATTACGACATTATGTACTAAAATATCGTACTTCTTAGCTTGTTGATTGCTATCACTGATAGAAACATTTAACAAAATTTGTATATTGAGAACCCTTTGACAAAAAGAAATTCTTATATGTTCTTCATTAACAAGATGAAAAAGTAATTAAGAGCCCTTTTATTTTCTACTTTTTCCATAAGTTCGCTAAATAAAGCTGAATACAGATTATCATATTACTGTATCGATAATCAATTCTCAAAGTTAAATTAATGTTAAGTTTAATTAAATTTATAGTGAATTTAATTTTTTCATTCGTGAAATTCAACACATCATACTAATTATTTTTAGACGATTCATTGTCAAAATGTTTCACGCAGTGTTTTTTAAAAAATCTTTAAGGAAAAAAAAATATTAAAATTCCTTTATTAGACATTTTTGAAATAATTTTTGGAATTATATGAGTAAATAAAAGAAAGTATGAAAACAGAAAATTGATTCAACACGTCTATCTTTAGCAAATTTTTCTTCCATTAGTATATATATTATACGGTATTACAATTACGAATGATAACGTTAGCCCTTTGTGGGAACGAAGTAAAAAACCAAGTCTCATTAAATTTACTCTTTATTTATTCATTTCGTTTTGGCGGGGGAAAAAGCATGAAGTTACTGAACACTTAACATATATAGAGAAAACCCATCATTCATTCTTTAAAACTCATTTTTGAAATTAAAAAATTTCGAAAGATTGGTAAAATAATTTTTAAAAAAATGCTAGATAAGATAATTTTCCAGAAAAATTTTATAAAACATCAAATGTGGCTTTCACTTGGCACTTTTTTAGAAAAAGAGAAATTTCAAAACAGAATTCTAACCCTTATATATATATATATATAGTAAAGATTAATCATAATTTCACGTATTAAATGACAGAGTCATTTAAAGGGCGAGTGACATAAATCATATTAAAATTTTAAGTTATGGCTTACATTTGCAATACCAACATAAATGTATTTAAAAATGTAAATATCTATTTTTTTTTTTTTTTTTTTTTTTTTTTTTTTTTTTTTTTTTTTTTTTATATGCTTGGCTTTTGCTGAATTTCTTAAGCTTTGAAAAAAAGTTAGCTCAAAATAAAAAATAAAAAATTGAGTATCTATGAATCAACTAGAAGCCATTAAGTCTTCAAGGCAGAAATAAACTTTATATTACTTAACGTTGTTAATCAGGGATATGTTTTATAGATAAAAAAAAAATAGAAAGACGAAATGGGAGAAAGAAGAGAGGAAAAAAGCACAATGCAGAAACCATCCTACTATTAATATGATAATATTTTTTAAATGGTAAAGATGCTAGCTTTACCTAAAATGAAGTAACTATAAATCTTTCTATTAAAAGCCTATTGGCAAATGCCTTAAAAGGTTGATGCTATTAATTGGTGCATTTATTTATTTTTTAGCAAAGGTAAGCGGCATAGGGTCTGGTTGCTAACCTTAAATGAAAGAAGTGAAGGAAATTATCTGTATTAAATATGTCCGTTGATTACAAAATAGGCAAATGAATGATAACTTTAAAAAATCTAAAAGATTTTAAATAATTTTCAGGGAAACCATGGCTGACCCTCCTACTTAAAAAGTGTATTGTTCTTAAGTAGTAAACTGTCTGATATCAAATAAAATTGAATCAAAGTAAAAGCTGTAAATTCAGTCACCATAAATAAAATAATAATATCATCAATAATCCTTTTAATATATAATTGTAGTAATGTTACAAGATACATATTCTATATTTCATCGTTGATCTCTATCTAAGTTAAATTATTTATTTATACATTCTATGGCTGAAATAAAAAATTGTAAAATGTTTTTAAAAACACAATTTTATTAATGTACTGAAGAGAAGTTTGTAGTTTTCTACCTTTTAGTTTTCAATTCTTAATTCTTTATTACAAATATTACGGAATCTTGCAATCATTGTTTTCTTTAATACGCAACTAGATGGCACCATGCTCACAGAAATCGAATCAAATCACTGGACCAACTGATAATTAAGTTTTAAATATATTAAAATAATATATAAGATTTCAAAACTCTAGTTCATCAGAAAATACAGAAAAATCAATTATAATATTTCGTCTTTACGAGCATGATAAAAAATTATATAAAAAACAATGAAAAGCAGTTGACGGAATTTTCGCTAACAAACCCATTCTGCTCTATTCTTTTACCTCTAATCTATTTTTGGAAACAGGATGGCAGAAAATCTCTTTATGGTCTAACCGTGGCAATAACGAAAGCAACATTCTCTGTGCAGCGAAACGACCGCCTTCTTGTTAGAGACAAGAAGGAACAGAAGCGCCGGAATAAAGTGCTTTTCGGAGTCCATAAATCATCATTAAATTTTATCTCTCAGTCATTCAAGCCGAGGCGGCGAGGCTTAATTTCCCATTAAACAAATAAACCCGACCTTTGTTCATTTTTTTTTCAAAAACTTATTATTATCATTTGACTACAAAATCTCCAGAAAAAAATTAAGGCGATACGGATGAGTTAAGATGCAATCACTGCTTTATCATATTAGAAGCTTCACCCCTCGACATGATTTCGAAATAAAATGGCAAAAGGCTGCATTTTAAAAGAAGTTTTGGCCGTAACTTAATGTGTCATTCGCTTGGGTGACTTGCATTTTTACTGCTATCATCTTTTAACGGGTATTTTATCATTACTTCGTGACGATGCTTAATAACGAAGCTGTTGGGGGTAATGATTTTTGTTACTTGGGAGTGGGGCCATGCCTTTTTGTTTCTTTGGCTTTAATTGGATAACAGTTTCTATGACATAAATAGGCTCTTTATTGCTTGTATCTGGAGTCAACTGATGTGGAGAAAATATTACGGCACATAACTTAATTGATTATATATTCTTATACTTTATAATTATTATAATGTATCGAAGGCTTTTTACTTGTTGCAATAATTTTTGTTAATACATATTTTTCTTACTTAGTCACTGAAATAATATGAATTTATTTTTCAAATAACGTAATAACGTTTATATTTTAACCCGTTCACGATTAGGACCTCAGGAGAAAATCTGAAATCACAACCAAGACGTTTCAGCATTTAAATATGACACCACTTATAAGGAGAAGGAATTAAATTGGAAAGGAAAATCTAAATAAATACATTTCTTAGAAGTGAAATACATGTTATTTATATGTGTGACATATTTTTACTTTTTTTTTTACCATTATTATATATTTTTACTAGCTTTTTTACTGTTTTACAGGGATACATAGTAGCTGAAAACCGTTTTTTG
>JAPMOR010029290.1:1307884-1328076 GCA_026543865.1 Argiope aurantia
TATATATATATTGAGAGACAGAGTTAAAATTGTTTTAATGATGTGGTCGAAATTTTTATTTTTATTTCATATTTTTATTTTCGATTCTGTAGGAGCGCAACCTAACTATCTCTTTCTTTTATCCATTTCATTAATTTATTATCATTTCCTAGTAGAGTGAAAGAAATCCACAATAAAGTCTCCGATTAACGAACAGCATTTTCATCCTTCGAATAATACGACATTTTTTTGTTTTCACATTTCTAAGATGCAATTGCAAATACTTCAATTACAAATATGGTAAGTCCATAAAATGTTTTACAATTTTAAGTGTAAAGGTCTTATGATAAATATTGTTCATAGCACTATTCACAATTTAATGGACTTCCAATTTTACAATGGTAATTATTTTCACTTTAATTAATCTATTAAATCTAAGGTTTGCGGTTTTTAAATTTCTCGGTGGAGTTTTAAACCACTTTTTGTGAATAGTTGAGGACAGACCTTTTGTTTTATTGGAGATATTTACAAAGAGGAAATCAAGTTTCGACAATATTTTCAACTATAAATTAGATCAAATTTTGCTAAGATATCAAAATTATAACGCATTTATTTATGAAATAAAAATTTTTAATACCATAGCAGCTTTATTATATTTAGCAATTATTATTTATAAATTAAGACTCACGAGATCTTTCATATGTATCAGTATATGCTTCGTTTCTCTTGTTATGATATAAGAATTTTCACTTACATATGTAATATATATTCTACGTATATGCACATGTGTTTTCAGAGAATTAATAAAAGATCGTGGAACATTAGATCTTTATATATTAAAATGTGCATATTCCATTAAGCAAATTATTCGATTATACTGTATCATCTATTCATGTTTAAAATACCATGCAACAAATCAGGAATTAGTACTAATAATATTCTGTGCTATTCTGGACTAAAAATATTTAAAAATGCCCTTTTATGCTACTAATAAAAATAATTGAAATAATTCATTCATCATTTTATGTAACTAAGTAATTACGAAAGTAAGTTAAAGGCAGGCATCACAGATTAAAAGCAAAGGCATAAATAACAACGCAATATTGATTGGTTATTATAAGTTATTGTTCCTTTTATAATTGCTTAGAAAATTTTAGTTAATTACTTAGTTTTTCAAGCATTGTTATTGAAGATTTAATTTTATCTATTAAAAGATAGATAGAATTCTATCTAATGCTATTATAATATTAAATCAACGATATTCACTATTCTAGGATAAACTGGAATAGCAGCTCCCCTTTCCTGTTTGTAAATAAGCTATAATTCATTTCCACTGACGTAAATTCATGAAACTTTAGAATCAAGATACCTCATGGAAATATAAATCAAGCAATTCGGAATTTCTTGACGCTAATTTTATTTCTCTACGATTAAGAAGTAACGTATAAAATGTTTTTGGAACATAAAAATTAATAAGATTCATAAAATTAGCAGGCCCCCTCCTTTCAAGGAATAGTTATGAAATGCCACAGAAGAAATCTTTCTGTTTATGCCGAAGGAAAAAACGCGCGAAATAATCAAGCACTTATACTTTTTTTCTCCTTCCATTTATTTCCCTTTCACATATTTCACTACTAAAAACGAGTATTCTTTCTATATCTTAATACGCATTTTTAAAAAAAATCCTTCAACTGGCGGTGACTTCTTAGCCAGAATAGCTAGTTGATGGTGCCTATGCATGTGCAACAGAAAAACATCACAGATCTGCTTCGTCTCTTCTTGAGAAGTTTTGACAGTGTCGGTTTACTGAATCATTTTCAGAGAAAACAGATTACTTACTTTCAGTGATTTATTAAAAAGAAAGAAATAGCTACTTGAATGCTCTGAAATAAGAAAAAGCGAGTAATTTAAAAATTCGTGAAAATAAGCAGGATTTTTTTTTTATTTAAGTAAATGAATATTTATCGAACAATGGAATTGATTCTGAAACAGTACTCTGAATTCTATTGAGAACTGCCATCGATAATCAGAAAATGTATACACCATGCGAATGTGAAATTTTTTTTCAAAAATATTTCTAACATGCCATCATTATATCTAAGTAGCTGTAAGGAATATCACCGTTAAAAAGTACATTTACCTTAGAAACGTCTACAAGTAGGATTGTTGGAAACATAAATGTACTTAATCACATTCCCTCTGCATGGTAAAATAATTAATTCCGAAATATTGAGAATGATTATTGATCCAAAGAAAACTTACAAAATAAGTAAATCTGAAACAATTTTTTGGCATCTTAGAGCAGAACTCGAAAAAAGCAAATTTAAAATGGCTGTTTTCAGGTTATTATTGCTTTTCCTATAGGATTTAAATTTGCTTCAAATCAATCAAAGTAAGTCTAGCAAAGTCCTCTTTTTAGGGTCATAAAAATGTAAGTCTTTATTGGTAACATTATCTTTTTTTTTTTTTTCAATAATAATGCCCTCTTGAAAAATTGGCAAAATAAGACTTATTTTCATCTAGCTCTGATATACAGATATCCTCATTACATCTAAGAATTTGTACTTAATTACACCATTACAAATTCAGAAGCGTCAACAAATATCTTTGTTTGAGACACAGATGCACCTGATCAAATGCGCTGTGCATGGCAGATAATATTTCTGTGCCTTGAATTGCAAGTGCACGCCCCTCTGGGTTATCCTATCCATTAAATAATCTTAAAAGCCACCCTTGTCGAGTGTTTCTTGATGCAACATAAGGATAATGCAATTGAGCACTTATGTTCCAGTACGGGTAAATGAAAAATAAATCTGATTATAAAGGACTGGTGCTGGGTCGGAGCGAGTGTGTGCTTTTACCTAGAACCATCAAGGCGTGATGATGTTTTCGCACTGATAAAAGAGGGCTGACGTTGCGATATTATTTCCGCAAGGATGCTTTTGGAGGGGAGGAGGCATCGTAATCCAATCCTCACTCGGAACAAATGCGCCTCCAGAGATCGGCCTTGATAAGGATTGGATTCCGCACACGGTATGGGACCTCACACCAGCCAGTCCAGTCTGTAGATCTTTATCTGCAACACTCAAGATCAGAAAAGGTGAGCATTTTCAGCAGAATTTGGAATCCAATTAGAGAAGTACTGGAAATTACTGCTCTTTTGATATCAAAGCATTTTGTGTTCAACTTAAAAATTTGAATGGGGCATGATAGCAATATTAAAGCTGAGTTGATTTCAAAAGTCATTTTCTTCGATTTAAGGTTTCAACGAAGAAGGAAGAATCTCCTTAATGTTTAATTTTGGTAAAACAGTCAAATAGCTGAAATACATGCAAAAAGTGAACAGTTTCAACAAAATTTGGAATTTTGTAGGAGAGGTCCTTTAAATGATTTCTTATTCGATGTTTTCATCAGGTTTTTGTGTTTTACTTTAAAAATTAAAATGGGGACAGAACAGAAATTTTTAAGATTGAATCGAAAAATAAAAAGGGGACTATAATTGCAATATCAAAACTGAATTCAATTTAATAATCTAATTCAGGTTTTTTTTAAGGTTTCAATATATATATATAAAAAAAAACCTCCTTTGGAATAATGGTTTTCATAGAACAGTCGAAGTTGAAATATCTGAAACATCTGCTTAAAATCTACGTTAGTAATATAAATGAAGTCAAATCATTGCTTTGGATAGAGCGAACTATGGTTGCCAGGTCTCATGCAATGTTGAAGTCATGAAATGCTATGACAGCATATGTTTTTTAAACTCTAAGCATCATCAATATCGGAAAGCAAACAAAAGGAAAAAAAAATGCATCAACTTAAAGAACTTCGTTACATTTTATTAAATCATTGCATCAGAATCAAATTCTTCTTATTTATCTTTAATTAAGGTTTCAGTTGTGCATTTAAACTCCTATGCAAGTGATCAATGTTTTACGGTGTAAATGGCATCAAGATTGAATATTTTTTTAAAAATTATTTTGATATTATTATTAAAAATTCTGAAAGTATTAAAAGAAAACGGGGAATCTGTACAAATCATTGACTGCTCATTTATATTTAATTTGGAAAGCCAAAATACAATCCTTAAAAGACTGATAATCTCCAAATAAGGGCATTTCGAATTCAAATAGTCATTGTTTCCTTTTTATGCTATTAAAATTTAAAATTTATGAGAAGCCTTTTTTTTTTTCATTCTTGTTTGTTTTCAGGTGAATTTCATAATTATTATTTTCTTGCTTCGGATAGTATTAATAGGGACAAATATTATTTCCATGCACCAATGTGCATATTTGTACAGCCTAAATTTTATGTCAGATGCTGTGAAAACTTTTTCACTTGCAAGTGCAAATTTCGTATAAGAATGGTCACAGCCAATTGGACACTCAGAAAAGATTTTTAGAGTTTAACAAGGCAATATTGTGCTGAAAGTTTCTTTCTTTCTTTCTTTTTCTTTTCTTTTCTATCTTTAAATCTAATCCTACAGTTTGAACATCCAACTTAACCCTCCCTACCCCACAACATGCACACCCGCTATTTTTTTTAACGATACCCTCTTTCTTTCAAGCATTAAGCAAAGTAGTAAATCAAAGAAATACAATTTCAGAGAAATGATTGTAATAATTAATTTTTATCTCGAATATCGTAATTTTTCTTTATAATTTAGCTTAATACTTTTAATTTTATTGTAAATATTCCATAAATTTCTCATTTATTTTTACTATAGTTAATAAAGTATTCATAATAATGTGTGCGTGTATTATTTTACATAAAACAAATTATTATATAATCACATTATATATAACAATTATTATTAAAATATCACAAATTTATTATTTTACATTAAAATTCAGTTTAAAATCCCTGTAGCAAATGAAGTTTTAGTAGAATTTTTTATTCTCTTTTTAGATTGTGGAAATTACAGATAAGAGTTCACTTCAGGCATTGACAACGATGAAAACCCTTTGTAGTTTGAATATTTCCACTCATTTTTGTTGTATAATTAGTTCTATAAAAGTATATTCTCTCTTTAAACTTGTTTTTTCTTATGTTAAGACACTAAATTTTTTGTTCAATCATTAAACAAAAATTCTTTAACATATTCGATTCGAAATTGTACAAAAAACGATGGTAAACGATTTCATTTATTATCCTTCATGTTATAAGCATGTTTTCATCCAGCAAGCAAGTTATTGGCTTAGTTGAAGTTTAAGAACTTACCATTTCAGATTAAAGCTGAAACTTTGGGTGAGATGACAAATAGAGAAAATTTGATAAGTATTTGGTGCAATGAACAGATGCAGAGCTTCTAAGGAGTAAGAATTACGTGTCTATTAAAACTGAAAATTTAAAAATACGTACATTGAAAGACCAAGCTACACATAAAAGATTTTACTGAAGTATTTCTGCTTTAATAAACTGAGGAAATCAGCTGGTCGTCGAAGGTACTAATTATAGTAATAAATTAGTTTTCAAAATAAAAGAAAAATTTCATAATCTAAAAAATAAAAACAATTGGAAGAACAATTAACAAACAAACATTGAAAAATTTATTTTGGTATCTCAAACTTCCACCCAATCTTTTTTAATATTAAAATATCCAAAAACGTAGAATATTTTTGTATGAAGAATATTTCCCAAATTGCTTTCGTCGTAAAAATTGTTATGTCGTAATAGTAGCTTTTAAATGTAGAATTAACCAAAGGCAAGCAAAAAGAATTCGTGCGCGCTTGTGTATTATTTCAGTTAGTTACTTCTTTCAAACGTTCGAAGGATTCTAAAGGATACTACGAATTTCTAAAATAGCTAAGCACTTTCTTCCTAAGTGTTAATTTACCTGACATTTATGTTGTCACATCACAGAGCAATAAATTAAATCAAAATATTTTTCAAAGTGAAAAGCCAAGATTTTCTATTTCATTTTACTCAAATATTTTATATTTCTCAAAATAACGAAGGTTGTATTAGAAAGTAGCAGTAGTTACAATTCTGGAAGTCAAAATTCCCCTTCTTTTAAAAAAAATAATCGTAATAATAAAAACCAAACAAAAAATTTCTTTAAATTTTTTTAAAATCTAGAGTACAATAAGCGTAATTTCACTTATTAAGTCTCGTTAACATTTCTTCCGAAATTTGTTAGTTAAGAGTAGAATTAAATATATTAACAGAACCAAGCTATTATCATATCAGCAAAATTATAGTCTAGAATATGAGTATCAAAAATAAGAGGAGGAACAATTTCAGTATTTGCCCTTGGCGCTATTTACTGTCGTTATGCCTCGGGACACGAAGCGTCAAATACGTAGACAAAATTTGACTATATTCATAAAAAAATGTAGTGATGTAGCCTTTTACTATAAAATTTCGATTGCTACAACAAATAGCAAAGAGTTTGCAAAAGTAATTTTTTGGAAATTATAGATAGTTGGAAATCCATTATGATTTATATTTCCTTGTGTGTCAATGTCTTTTTTTTTTTGTCGTTATTTCTCTCGTTGCAGAATATCGGAGCAAAATTATTATTTCACTTTTATTTTAACCTGTTCATCAAAATTCTCGTTCATGTTTTTCATCAGTTCCACGTTATTCAATAGTTTCCAAAGAAATATAATAATATCCAAAACGCATGGCAATATCGCTAAATACATTGATAGGCGTCTGATCAAATTTCCAAGCATATAGCCCTTAGTTTGCTAATTTTCAACAAACTTAAAAATACATTCTGAAAATCAAGATAACTTATATATAGGAGTTACCCATCTCAAATAAAGGCATGCGGTTATATTAAATGATCATAATGCCCGGCAGCACAGGTGGGAACTGTGGTAGCATCCTAAGAGCCATCACTGGTCACCGTACAACCCCTCCCTTAGGAGGCACGTCCTGTCATTGGCAGAAGATATCTCGACACCACAACTTGACATAACCACCAGGATGGCAAGAACAAAACCTCATACATGAAGTTTCTCATCCTCATTTTTGAAATGTCCCCAGTGGCATCAAAAATCAAGATAAAGTAACTCTGTATGAAAAGCAAAAGGAAAAAATACATATCTGGTTAAAACACTGAATGAAAACAAAAGTTCCTCGCGAAGAGTGGTATATAATTATAAAGACTGAGATTTGATGCATTTCTAAATAAATAATTGCCCGAAGTACTTATTATTATTATCATTAATGCAAGAAATCTAAATAAAGTATGCAGGAAAATTTCCTTGTTCAAATTTTGTTTTTACTATTTTGAAATGCTGCTTAATTCATACAATGTTGTAACAAATGATTTATTTACTATGCATTAAAATTTCATAAACAGCAACACAAAAACCACACTATCTTTTAAATTCCATCACCTGGTTGCAAGCTTCAAGCTTATGGGGAGTTTATGACCCATAAAATCTTTTTCACGGAGGGATAGTAAAACATTAATAAAGAAACGCAAACTGGCTGTGACAATAAATCATATTGTATATCTTTCGTTCTTTAAACTGTCAGCTACTCCAGTGTTATATGACTTTTGTATGAGTTCATCTCTGATATTTTATTGAATTTTACTGGCACTAATGTAACATTCATAAGTTAAGCAATTGAAAAAAATTCAACGAGTGCAGATTTTTCATCACCATTATGTCTTAATATGCTTCCCCATATTATCACTTAAAAATAATTGAACAAATTGCTACACTTATTTATGATTTTCTCTAACAGTTGAAAACAGATTGGGAAGGACGAAAACTAGCTAGCCTTGTACTTTTTTTTTGGGGGGGGGGGGGGGGAGAGAATAAAATTGCCGACTCTGGAGATGTATATTGCTGATTTAAAAAACAAATATTTTCACTGTGTCTAATTTAAAATAATATTAGTTTACTGTGTGGCATAATACTTTATTTTTAATCGAAAATAGGAAGACTATACTGTCATTTTCTATTAATCATTGACGGTCTATTGTTATATTGTATATGATTAAAGAGCTTAGAGAGTCATGAATGGTAATAAATACAAAGCAATTCTATTAAAATATATAACTTATTTTTGTGAATAATTGTAGATAGTAATGGACTTCGTCTTTAAAACAAATTTTGGTCTATAGCTTTGATTTACAGAACTTTTATGAAGACCATTTCTTGAGAACATCATGCATATATCAAGTCTCTCACAACACCTTTTTGAGAAATGAACACATCAATAAATCTAAACTGTTATCCTCTATGTTCTTTTCAATTTGGTTGAAAACTTTGAGCCTACTAAATTATCTTTTGCAAGATTTTGAGAATAAGGGAGATATTAAAATAATCCTAACTGCTTTGAAATTTAAAGTTGGAATATTTTGTGGTTTAAATCCTATTTTTGAAATACCTGCAAGATGCAAACATTTTTTACTGAATTAAGAAGCCTTTTTAATCCAACGCGCAAATATTTTTCTGGGGGGAAAAAAACTCCGAAATGAAATTCTACTTTGGTTTTACTGATTGGGTTGAATAATTATTTCTTTTTTGCTGGGAATTGCTTTTTTTTTTCTTTTGAAAGATTTCAAATACTGAAGATCTAGAATAAAATTGTACAAATTAAATTATTCTACTGTTTTTTGTTGAAACATTTATTTATGCAATTTGTCTAAATGCATTCATATTCATAGGTAAGAAATATTTTTCGAAAGTGCCATTATGCCATGGAGTACGGAAATATTTGCAGAGCTAAGGAAATTTCAGATGAAGTAGAAAAAAAATGTTTTGAAATTCAACAGAAACTGAATTTTCATTCATTCACGTTGTTTTTATTATTGTTACTAGCCGCCTTTGGCGACCAGCCGGTTCGCCAATATTACAGCTCGCTACAATTTTCAATTAAATATTTTAAGTAACTGGTCTCTTAATAGATTCTCAAACAAAAAAAAATTAATCTTCACATTTTGAAAGTCATACCAAACTTATACTGTTGTTTAGATCGTTTCGTTCAATTTAGTCTATATATTTTGCTAATTTGTTGTCATTTCCTGTAAAACTTAAACTTTAATTTAAAGTGGAAATGATGAAATTGCAATTAATATAAAGATATTTTTTAATAAAACCAAGCGTTTTATTTTATTTATCATCTTTATTGCTATTTATTTATTACTATTATTATTGAATATGAGTATTGCAAACAGAACATCTTGGTATTTAAGTCTTATGTGAACTACAAAATATTTTTCATAATTTATGTAATATCTCAAAGAATAATTCAACAAAAATTTCTCAGATTTAGCATAAAATTCAGTTTTTAGTTTTGCTTTCAAAAGGATTGAAATGAAATACATAATAATATTTTGTTCCAGCCTATAAATATATTTCAAAAATTATGAAATCTAAATTTAATGCAGTAAGGTATCATATTCTGAGAAATATACTGGACACACCAAATTTTAAATAAATGAATGAATGTTTCTATTTTCCACAATCAACTAAGACTTATTTATGAAGTTTTGAATGTTAAAAATTTAGAAAAACTCAACATTTTCATAATCTTAGGCCAATTAATCTTGAGAAACCTGCGCGCTGATTGGCGTATTTTCTTTGAAACGATCGATGGAAAATCTAAAATTATCCTTTTTTTTATTGAAAGTGATATTCAAATTTTCATATATCAGTCAGTTTAAGTGATTGGTTTAGTTGATTGGAAATTAACTCTTTTTATTTAAAATATTAGTGTTTCAAGAACATTTTGTTATTCGTGATTTCCACAGCAGAGGCTTTATGTAAAATCAAAAATTCGTTATTTTTTAGAGCATTTATTGAATTAAGTTACATAAAATATAATCATTTTTCTATTTAAACCATTTTAGTAAATCTGTTGTGTTCGTGCGTCAACAAAAATAGAATGCAGACAAACTTATTATGAAACTAAATCTTATTACATTATAGATAATATTATCAAATTTACATCAACTTATTTTCATTCAAAATTCTAGCATCGTTTTTAAACAACAAATTAAAAGTTCCAAAAATATCACTGTTGCCAATGTGACTTTCACAACTATTTACAAAATAAAATTTATAATTATTAAAATAATCGTTTGCTACTTTTAAATAAAATATTTACGATTTATGTCGCAACAGATCTGTGTCTTACTAAAGGTTTACAAATTAGCTGTGTGGCCATGATTTGAATGGATATCCTGTTCTTATTAAACAAAACTTGCCTTAAAATAAAACTGATTTATTGGATTAATAATATAGAGAGTGTAAAAGATCATAAAAGAATTTT
This sequence comes from Argiope aurantia, assembly GCA_026543865.1. Classification (NCBI taxonomy): domain Eukaryota; kingdom Metazoa; phylum Arthropoda; class Arachnida; order Araneae; family Araneidae; genus Argiope; species Argiope aurantia. The sequence goes on from JAPMOR010029290.1 coordinate 1,318,103, forward strand.
TCTTGAATTTATTTTTTAGAAAAAATAATATTTCATATTTGTTTCATTTCCCACAGACACGTGACGAAAATTATATTTTTGCAGATTTTATTTCCAAAAATATTTAATTTATTTTTAATTGGTGCTTTAATCAATGTGAGGGCAACACATTAAAAAAAGCTATTTTTTTCTCATGAATGCGAAACGTTTATTTTTATTTTGTACGAAAGAAATTGTTGAAAAATAGAGTTAAAATATTATTTAAAAATTCATTAAAAACAGAAATTTAATTTTGAGGTTAAAACAATGGTACCATGTAAAAGATAAATTTTTGATCTTTAACTTGATGTAAAAATCTTTTTTGTGCGGTAATATTTTCGGAAGTTATAGCAGAAACACGCCAAAATTTCGCTTAATTTTTAAATAAATAAAATTCTAGTTAAAAATTCGAAAAAATAACCCCCAGGTGCACATTCCCGGCCTCCAAGGTATACACGTGCCAAATTTGGTAGTTGTAGGTTGAATGGTCTGGCCTGTAGAGCGCCAACACACACACACACACACACACACACATTGAGCTTTATTATAAGTATAGATTATTATTGTCAAAGCTAATCGTTTATACATTCCTATGCTTCCAATGTTTGTTCGAGTGAATTAAGAAGCTTAAAATTTCTTCTCTTGTGATCAATGTATGGGTTTATTCAAATAATAAAAACAATTCTTACATGTATAAGAGTTTTATTTTATATATTGAATTAACTAAATTTTATTAAATTTATAAACAACATTTTGTCATCATTTTAATAGGAAATTCGAAGATCCCAAAGAAAAAAATCGAATTAGCAACGAATTTTATTTAAAAAATTTCCATTTAACTGTCATTGTAAACAGAATTCTTTGAATAATTTAAAGGAACTGAGAAATACCGGGAGAATTTTTGAGAATCTCAGGAAGATACTGTCGATGATATTTTTGTTCTCTAACATTAAAAATGCATTTACCTTTAAAGTGCTTACCAAATTGGCGCCATCGGTATCTTCTCTTACTGAATGTTACACCTTCTTCTACTAATTCCAATTTTAGCATTCTCATTGTTGTGCTTATCTTGTATTTATCTGTGTAATCTGGTTATTTCTGTTATTCTCAAATTAAAATTTAATAGCCGGAAATTCATCCAGTTTTTATTATTTCGGTACATACGCAATTTGAAAAGATATAGTTTAAAGGCAATAAAAATGATATTTCTTTACTAAAAATTACACAAAATATGTTTAAATAATTTCTTTACTGATTTTTTTCAGACAGTTTGTTTTCTCGTTAAGATAATGCATTTTCCGTGCAATTATTTTCCATTTAACTGTCTAGCTTTAGTATCATCATCATTTGAAGACTAATCATATGAATTATGTGATCTGATAAATTCCGTTCTAGATAACCGATAGATATTTAAAACAGTAGTATGAACTATATGCCCTTTTATTCAAAAACAATATAATTTTGAATATATGATTTAAAAGTTGATTTTGGTAAATACGAGTGTTGTATTCACATAAAGCAAGATCGAATTTTACTCAGCAAAACATACATACTTTTGCCACTTTCGTTAAAATAACAACTTTTTCTTAAAATAACTAAAAAATTTCGACAAAATTTCAGGACATGTTTAAATATGTATATATATCGACTTGAGAAGTAAATTTTTTCTTTAAGAGAGTCTTCTTCTTTTGAGAAGTCTCATTTTTCTTAACACTGAAATCATATTTAATCAGATTTCACCGAAGTGCAGAATAAAATATTATATTCAGTTATCCTTTCAAATATATGACCAAATAAATGACCAAATCTGTCGAACTAGCAAAAAATCGGGGTGTGTGGCACCCATTTCCCCCACTTCCGTGAGGATTGGATATATAGAAATGAGCGCAATTTATTTCTTGACACCCAAAAGATGTTGCAGTTTTTCAGGATGCTGTCGGTGAAATTGCTCCATTATTTTACGACATTCATGGTAAAATGAATATACTTGGAAAGCCAGAAAATCTAAAATTAAATCTCACATTCATTATATGTCTTAAACAGAAAAAAATCCATGTATTTCCATTTTTGCGTTTTTCCGGAAAAGCTCTGTCAAATGATTTTATATAATGTATATTCCTTTACAATTGATTTTTATCCTTTTCCAATAATTCAACACACATACTGCATATGCATGCAAAAGTCAATGAAAAAAAATATCACCATTCATAGAAAAGAAATTTGATTGTGGCGCCATCTATGGTCTTGTAGTAGAGTTTCTTCGTAAGAAATTTTCCAATTTTTCAATTGCCTCAGCTCTAAAAATAAAATTTTAAAGAGCATTTTTTTTTTTTTTTTTCTTCTTTGAAAAGACTTTTTTTTAACATTATACAATGGAACGTTGATGGGTAAAGAAAAATGCACAATAATTCAAAAACTAAAATTAACAAAAATCCGCCAAAAATTTTGATTGCAAGCATTTTTTTTTAAATACAAAAAGAGCTTCTAAAAGTATGATATTATTTTTTATACAAAAAATAAAGTAAAGACTGAAATAATAATTCGTCTGTTTTGAAAATTTTTGCAATTTTCACTAAAATTCTATTAATAAATAAAATAAACGAATTATTTGCATGAAGAAAGTGCTCATTACATTCTATGATAAGTGGAATAAATATGTCTGTCTCTCACGTCAGCATTTCAGAAAAAAAAGCATTTCGTGACAAATTGTAAATTTCAAACTGTCCCGAGATTTCTTTTGATCATTTTCTTTTCTTTCTCTAGCAATTGAATTCATCAATATTGTGAATATTGATATAAATAGTATCAAGCGCATGAAAAGTTGTTTTTAAAATTAATTTAAAAATAAATTTTAATCAAATTTACTTAATTTTTAAAATGTAATAGTTTAATCAAATTTTTTTAATAAAAATATCTTTTTTAAGTGAAACAAGAAATAAACAAATTGTTTTATTCATCAACTATTAAATTATTATTTTTAAAAAGTTGAAAAATTTAACTGGCTCATTTAAGAAGAAAACCATTTATTTTATATCTAAATAAAGAGCAGTATTTGACGAATCATATCAAAACTCATATTCTTAGATTTTTGAACACGCAAATCTCCTTACTCCATTTCTTCATAGAATTTTAATCTGAACAATTTTCTTATTTTTATTAAAATTAACCAAGCAAAAAAGTAAAAGAAAACATCAGTTGCGTGGTTGATTAATAAATGGTTCTTTACACCTAATGTTGAAGTATTGGAGTATATAGCTCTTTCCACCTAATGTATAAGTATTGGAGCTTAATGAAGAAATTAGTTATTAGTTAAGAAATTAGTTATTAGTTAGATCTTATTAGTTAAGATAATCTACCTGCAATAAGTTACATATTTTAATGTTCTTGAAAAGCCTACAAATCGGTGTGCCGTCGCTTTAGATTCAATATTTAAGTATGATATTATAATAAAAGTCTTTTTAGGGTAAACTTCTTTTTTTAAAAATTTCTTTGTAAAAATGTATTATATGTGCAAACAGTAAAATGGGCCTCCCCCCTGCATATAGAATTAAAAAAATTGTCATATAATTTATTGGAATACAAAACCACGTACATTGGTGCATTTTAAAAGTTAAGAATATGTGTTATTTTACCCTAACAGACATTATATATTGTTAAACCTCCCTCTTGAGTTTGCTCATAGAATAAAATATTTTCATATCACTAATGCAGAGTATTGAATGACATAATTTCATTGATATAGTAATTTGGGTTCTGTAATTGGATTCTCCATGCTGAAACAGTATCGATGATTTACATACTTTACTTTAAATGTTATTTTTATTCATATTGTCAAAAGATTTTTCTGTTTTGGTACTGAATTTTAAAAAGCTTAACCCCCCCCCCTCCCCCAGCTACAAACACAAGATATCTTTGATAATTTTTCTCCTTTTATAACAGCGGGTCCAAGAAAGGACGAAAATTCCTTTAAAAGTGTTAGACCTGAGATTTTTGGGTTGCCGGGTTTTGTCTTCTCCCAAATATCAGGCAGTGAGATAATGAGAAGAGAGTGTCTGTTATCAATACGTGGATAGTATGACTACGTCTTTCTATTCATATTTTTCTAGGCATCTTAAGTTTCGCGTATTATTCTGAGTCATTACTTTTGAGATTTTGAGAATAAATACGTGTCCAAAATGAGTCTTAAATAACGAACATAAAATCGAATTTAAGAAAACTACACCTGGCATAGTAATAACACATTTAAGTATTATTACTTATCTGATCTATAGGATTTTAAAGGTGTTTTTTTTAATAAAAAAACAATTAATAAAAAAATCGAAAATAAAAAAAACTATAAAATTTGACGTTTTTATCTTTTATAGATTGTTTTCATTTCAAGATACTCAAATTGAAATTGCTTATGCAATTTATGTTTCAAAATAAGACACTAAAAATAAAGTATAAATTAATTAAATTTAAGGCATCAGAATGTTTTAAAAGTATCACGCATTGATGGATATAATATTTTATACTCAGGGGTATAACTAGGGTGGGCAATCATGGCAAGTGTCCTGGAAGCAGTTGCTAGGAGGTGTAAAATTAAGGAATCAAATCGTTGTATTTAAAATAAAATTCAGTTACTACTCAGTTCTTATTCCCTAGATTTTTAAGAATTGGAAACTGTTTCAACAAAATAAGAGAAAATAAAGGCAATAGGGTTGCCTAATTGGGTTTAAGAGCTTATTAGAAACTTATTATATTTTACTTATTAGCTTAAGACCTAGATCTGATGGTTATTTCGTGTATTAAACAGAATAAATTATGACAAAACTCATATTAGATAATTTAATTTTTTGCATGAAAAGCAAGGAGTAGTGATCTTAAATCTTTCAGATTTATGTGAAAGGAAATAGCTTTGCTTTACGATTCTCGTGAAGGCAACGAACAATCGACAACAGCATATATTGTATAATTTTCAAAATCTTTTGATAACAGTTTCATATGTGTTCCAGAAAAGTTTTCAAACATCTGTTCAGTAAAACAAATTATCGGGAACTACGTTCCTGAACTCGAATCATGAATGTTAGAAACTATATTTATGGTTCATATAATCGATACAAAGACACTTCCGGCGGCGTCCTGGCGCAGAGGTAGCGCATCTTCCCAATGATCTGCGCGTCCCAGGTTCGAGTCCGGGTTTGGACATGGTTGCTTCGCTGTGTTCTATCGGTGAGGAGTGTGAATGCTCCACTCTGTTAAACGGGGTTGTGAAAGCGAATGTGGTATGATATAGCTAAGCCGTGCTCTGGGCTCTAGTTGGCGCTACTGAAAAAACAAGAGACGCTCACTCGGCTTAAATCGCTGACAGATAACTGTCAGCGGGGCTTGGAAAGTGTCCTAAGCCACAACAACACACATTACTCACGATAAAATACTAAATAGGAACTACTCATAATAAAATTAGAATTCCCGGTTTCTCTTTTTTGACCTTTCAACAAAAAAAGGAAATAAAAAAAAGAATGCCGTTAAATGTAAATTGTTCTAAGGATCACTTTCATTCATTGAAAACTTTTATTAACCAGAAAAAGAAGGCCAACATTGTTTTGAACGACATATCTTTTGAAATTTGGACTAATGCTTTTGAATCTGAAACAGCAAAAATAATTTTCATTTAAAATAAAGGGGCCTCCACGGAAATTATGAAGAATAAAAAAACTATACTGCGAATTAAGATGCTGTAGATACAATAACCAAACATCAATTGGATATTTTACTACATATGCATTCCTAATTTTTTTTTTCTTTTAAATTATGTGAGGTAGCTCTGCTGATACTTTTGACAATAAAAGCATCAATCTTATCTTTTAGCTAACGAATCTCATATCTCAATGCTTCAGTCATTAGTTCTTTTGAATATAAACTGACTTCAAAGAAATCATAAATATTTTCACATAGATAAAAGCGAAAAAGGTAAAATTTACAATTCTGGTACCTAATGCCTTCAAACATTAAGTAATGTATCCCTTTTTATATGGATATGTTACAGTAAAAACTCGAAATCAGTCAAAACGCAATTAACTAGGGAAATTGCGTTTTGACTGACAGCGCTAGGGAGAACCGGACAACCCGAATTAACTAGCTAAAACGCGTTCTAACTGACAGCACTAGGGAGAACCCGTTATATTCGTGTTTTGACTGATTTGTTAGACAATATAATTTAATCCAAAATTATTGTATCAAACTATACTTACAAATACAGTGTTTAAGGAAAGACCCTATCATTGAAGAAAAAATACTTTACTTGAATATTGTTTAATACAATACCGTTATAACAAATTAGTTATTTCGACATGGCAAACTGCTATGACACTTAGAATTGCAAAGAGAACCATGTTTCATACAGAAACATCTCTTTGAAGAACAATCTTTTTTACAAGAACAGCGGGCGAACCCTTGTCTAATTCCTACAGTTCCTTTTCTTGCTACTGTTCTCAGCGAAATGTCCTGATTCGATACTCGTTCTTGAGTCAAGAAAATTTGAGGCGATACATCGAACTGAGATATGAAAATCAGTGAATATTAAATTTTTGTATCAAACTTGTACCCTGATTAGCTGTATATATACTTATAAAGTTAATATTAGTAATAACTATATATTTATGGAATAAATACTAAATTAATTAAGTTTAAATATCATTTCTTACTTCGAATACAGTTTGTTCAGAACTTTATCTTTCGTGCTAATTTTGTACAGGTCATCTTAATTTTTTTCAAGCACTACAACAATGAGATTTCGCAAAACAGTTTTTACTCTTTGGAATGGAAACAAAGATATTTTTACTTTTTGGAATGGGAATAAAGATATTACCTCCAATATCAAACTCAGAATGTGTTATATCGGAGATCGTTTTCATTTGTTTGGTCTTTGGCTTCCTCTCTAATTAGAAAAATATTAGTCTACTTACTAGCAAGCATATGCTCCCCTGATTGTGCTTATTCAGTTTATTGCTCTTCTGCATTCATGTCCTCGAAAATTTTCTCAAGTTCATCCTCGTCTTCGATATTTTTTATAATATCTGATGACAAGGTTGCAGTTTTCATTCCAACTCTTGGTTCAATCCCAAACATAGATTTGTATATTGATTGGTTTATTCATGAAGGGGGAGCTCTGTTTTTCATGAATTGGATAAAGCGAAGACCATTAGACCATTTTATAGTTTGATTGTCCTTCAACCATGAATTCCAATATATTTTCTACGTCTTGGTTGACCTTCTCAGCGGAACCATGTGACTGGCTGTGCCGAGGTTTACCATAAACAATCTTTGTTCTGACCAATACGTACATAACTCTTCTATAACGAAATTTACAAACTCTCTTCCATTATCAGATTGCAGTATATAAGGAGCTCTTAATATCAAAAAGTTAGCAAAGACTTACAAAGTAACGTCTTCCGTTCCTTTTTCTCTAAAGTGGTCGTAGTAACACAAACTTTGTTAAATGCTCCTAGTAAAAAATAATAAACCTAAATTCATTATCTGCCTGAGATTGTATGTCAATCAAATCCACTTGGCAGTATCATTCATTTCTGAGTGAATAATAGGTTTTGAAACCAAACCTTTCCTCTTTTTAAATTTATTTTTTATTTTTTCTGTTGACATGTTTCATACATTAATTTTTAAAAAATTGTAACATCTCAGTAGTGATGTTATCAAATTTTTTTCTTTTGAATTTTCAATTTTAAGTCTGTCTCAATCCCCATGCCCTGTGGCCACATGTGCAAATTCGATAGCATCAAAAGTTTCTTCAACTGGTAAATAATATTTTATGGGTTCATTTGAAGAAACCATCTTTTTTACTCCACTGATTTCAAGAATGTCAAATCTTTTTAATCTGTGATACTGAATTGAAGTCTTGCTAACGGCAGATTTTGCTTCAACCTCAGATAAGAGAGGATTATATTCATTTTGTGTAATAGCTTTAAAGTTATTCTGTTTTTTTTTTTTTTTTTTTTTTTTTTTGTATAAAAAGACTATAATCACCCAAGAAATTTATTTTTCCAATTTTTGGTGCACAAAGCATTAATATTTTCTTCACTCATCGTAAATAAATCAACAGTACCAACACGTTGAAGCATGTATAAAACTAGACGATTGCACTTGCTTTGAAAATTTCACAAGCAAGAAATCTAAATTCATATGGTTTTAACTGGACAACGTCTGAAATAAGTAGAGAAAATGGGTTCTTCCTAGCGTTCGTTGTCAGATAGACCGCGTTTTCCTTGGTTAATTCGGGTTCTCCCTAGCGCTGTCAGTTAAAACGCGTTTTCTCTAGTTAATTCGCGAATTAATTAGGGAAAACACGTTTTGACTAACTCCCTGACACTATAATGAAGTGAAATTTTACACATGTCATAGACAAATTGCGTTAATTTTAATTCATACTTGAATGAGATCTGTGTTTTTTGTTAATTGCATACTTTCTTATTTCATCCAATCTGTTTGTCACAAGCTACTAGACGTATTATTAAACGTTATTAAATGCAAATTTTAATAGATATAATTAAAAATATGCTTGAAATAATTCTGTATATTATTATAGGTATTAACATAATTATTAAGACTTTTGAATGGCTTTATGCGGGTTACCAAAGGATTTATCCATATTATGCCTAAGGACAAAGAAGTAAGGTATACAACATTTGCATTATTATTCTTGCGCGCGCGTGTGTGTATTTTCAAATGATTAAGATATTTGTATACATTTTATACTTTTTTCAAGTATGATATAAATAGAAACAATTTTTGATTTATATATCTCTCATACATTAAAAGTTCCACTCTAGCAACTATTTGATTTTTTTATTTGAGCCTCATTAAAATTAGACTTCAGAAAATTTCTGCTTTTATCTGGTAAACAACTTTCAAACTGATTTTCTAAAATTTGTTTTCCAAACATTCTTTTTTGACATTTTTTGGTGCATTCAAGAACTGTTCATATAACTACTATTTTGAAGGTTTTATTATGTTTGAATTAATCAATTCCAAAATATTTTATATGTTATTATTTTGGTTTAAATGCACTTTCATCCTTTGCACTCCTAAGTATAAAAGGTCAGAAACGATAAAGGTAAATAAATAAAGGAATTTTCAAAAAAAAGACTATGATTGCTGTTTTGATATCTGCTCTGGGCTCCTTTTTATGTAGGTACGCCACTCTATAGAATGCATATATGTGAAACAGTAATATAAATTATTTACTTATCTATACAAAAATAACTAATTTTTGAATCAGTATTTAAAAAATTGATTCTTGCGAATATGACTATTATATTCATATGAAATAGAATCGGCATTTGCTTTGCACTGGAAACATAGTTTTGCCACTTTCGCAGAAGCAACAAGTGTTTATTTCAATAAAATTTTAGTACATATTTTTAAAAAATACCTAGTTCAGAAATAAAATTTCATTGTAATTTTTAACACTGTTATGACATCGACTTTCAGAATAAAATAATTTGTTTGATTATAGCTTCAAATGTAGACGATTAATTTTAAAAATTTGCCCATTCTGACAAAAAACCAGGGAGAGAGAGGGCGATATCCCCCTACTGGCACTTTTCCATGTTTTTAGTTATACATCACTTTTAAAGAATTTTTAATTTGTTTAATTTTTTTGATTACAAAAATAAAAATTTAGAATGTGAAACAACGAGTTGCTACGAATTGTTCGTGACCTTAATAATAATCCATTTGGTGCTGTAATTCGAGAACCCTGTATTAAATTACCGTACATACTTGGAATCACCAGATGAATATTAGAATAGCTATTCGCATATTTGATAACTGGTTTATTTTGTATTTGTGTTGTGTTTCGAGATTTTACTTTCATGCAATCAAGAATCTCGCCCTATATCACTCATATAAGATAAGTTTTCACATTAGAATTGTTGTGGATTTGATTTATAAGATTAAAG
>JAPMOR010029295.1:868-12350 GCA_026543865.1 Argiope aurantia
TTGAATAAAGTAAATATCAAATACGTGAAATTAAACAAATAATAAATGTATTATCCAATTAATTATACGAAAAATATAAATAAATATCACGTGATCTTAACAAATTCATCGATGCTTTTGATTTTGGGCAGTTCGTTTATAAAAATGATCGCTTGCATCAGGAGGCTTCTTTTTGTTTTAGTTGGTCCGAGATCAAAAATTGTTTCAAATTTCGAAAGTGTTAATATCTTTTCCCCGTATTCTTTCTTTGGAATAATTTTACAGTACAAGTGCTAAAGAGCGCATCAAGGCAAAGGACTATTTTGTTTAATCAAATTTTTCAATAACTCGAAAATGAGTAGGCGTTTTCAGGAGCAATATTTTATTCATTATTATTAATCCATTAATCATTGTTCTGTACTAATTCCTCATTAGCATTATTATATTTTCAATTATATTCTTTAACTTCTGGATCAAGTACTGTCGTCAAAAGTGAAGGAATATTTCTGGAATTTTTTTGCTTATTATCGCATCTTCACAAAACTGCTATCGATGAAAATGTCTTAAAGGAGCAGGATTTCTTTTGAAATTAATTAATAATTCTAGGTACTTTTTTATATGGGCAGACTGATTAACTGTATCAATTAACATAGTTAATGAATAAGTATCTCAAAATTTTCCCATTAAGGAAATCGTGACTTTTCAACCACTCGATCCAACAGGCCTTTCATTGTATCAAATTTTATTCCGAAAATTTACAGTAGTTCCTGAGACTACTGTAAATTTCGTTTGCTGTTACGTTACTTAATTTTGATTACTGAAAACTCCACCCAAGAAGATCCTACCCTCCGGGGATTATATAGTAAGTAAATGTCAGTTTGTTAAAACCAAAATAAGACTTTATTTTTCACATGAATTTTGGTAAAATAAAAGTTTTAAATTTATCCTTAATATGAGTGATTTTTTTCAAATTTTAAATATTTTATTTAAATATAGCCATCTTTGGCTACCAGCTGGTTCGTCGGGATAAGTGATTACATTTAATTTTAATTAAAGCCCTTCATCATAATTTTATGCCCATGTCAAACATTAAAAGAATTAATAGATTTGCATATGTTCTATTAATTGTGTAAATGAACCTGTCTAATAGAAATCCGTCGTGTGAAGTCATAATGTTATTAAAATACGCGAATGTGCAATTTATCTATCGTCTAAATTTCCCAGTATTGTAATTTTGCTTTTTGTTTCGTCTTGCACGGATATTAAACAGATACCTTCCTCTTTAGCTTTCAATAATGGAAAGAAATCTACGCGATTAAATATTTGATGTAAAGGTTTAACTCTTTACCCTTATAATAGTTTGAATTCGAAGATAACGATTTAATCTGTTGTTGGAAACTAGGCAAAGTGAAAGAAACGGATGCAATTTAGGAAAAATTTGCCCCCTTATTAGATGGGTATAATTAAAAGGCAATTTTTTAAAATTCCAAAATGATGTAAAAATACATTTTTTTTGTTTTTTTTGTTTTTTGTGCTGTAAACGTTTTGGAAGTTATCACAGAAAAACATCAAAATTCAATTTAATTTTTAATTAATTAAAATTCTAATTAAATTTCTTTTTTTTTAATCGTCCGAGGTTCACATTTCTACCCTCCAAGTTATGTATATCCCAAGTTTGGTAGCTCTAAATCGAACAGTCTGGCCTGTACAGCCCCAACACGCATACACACACTCTTGCGCACTCACATTCATATTTATTATTAACTGGTCACCTCAGAATAACAGGTCGCCTTCATTGGACCCCAGGTATAATGATTATAATTGATAATTCTATGTCTGACATTAAAACTGTGTTGCTATAGTTGTCAGTTAAGTTCCGCTTCTTTTGTATATGAAACATTCTATTGAAGATCAGTCATGTGACATCATGTCGGAAGAGAAAATGCAAATGTGTGGTTCGTAAATCGCGGTATTGAAACTTCACTCTTTTATGTATCTGTAAAGTGCACAGACACAGATATTAACTTCTTTAATTATCAACAATGGAAGAAAAATCATGTGATCATTTGATTGACAAAACGGTTTGAATTTCAGGGTAATGTAATTTATTGTTGGAAATTAGGAAAAACATTATTTTTAAATTGCCAAAACACAGCAAAAACTCATGACTGCTAAATTGGTACCATGAAAGAGAAAATTTTACATCGTTTAAACCCTTAAAAAATTAACTTGCGAAAATGTTATTGCAAAAAAGTAATCGATATAATTTGTATGTATATGTATGGCTAGACATATCATTATACATGTATCGCATATGGTAGCTTTAGATCAAAAGATATGACCTGGGGAACGCCAACACGTAGGTACACACACACACACACACACACACGTCTTTAGGTTTATTCCTACAGAAAAACTACATTTTTAAATGTTTCTCATAACACGACTTGAGAAAACTCTCTGCAGGTCTTCACCGATTCCAGGTCCTTAGAGCCCAAAATCTCTCTTCGTTCAGAAGTTATATAATACATGAGTATTACGCTTTCACCCTGTTTATCTTTTGAATAAGACAACTACAGTCATTTCGTTCGGATTTTAACTTGCTTGGAATATGTTAAAAATGTAGAAACTTCGGAGGAGTTCGCAAATGGGCCACCCAGCTCATGGAAATGGCAGGAAGTTTGAATTTTCCTTTCACTGTAACTTCCTTGATATTGATGATAGAAAAATAAATCAAACTAACCAAATGAGTGTCTTATTAAGATGAACAACTTCTGTTTTAAAAGAGTTTTTGATAAATTCACTTTCTCAGAAGTTAGGGGCTAAAAAGTGATTTTCTAACCCTAATTTTGATTGAAATTCAATTTATGAAATATTGACTTGTATGGGAATTAGTCAAGTAATAATTTAGAAGAAATTTTAATTAACCTATTCTATAAAAATTACATTCTCTAAGTAAACATGAATTCCTCACATACAAGCAAGGGAATCGCACACAGTCTGCAGAAAACTCCGGAAATACTCTGTTTCCGGTGTCAGGGGTTGCCAGAATGTTTGCTTAAGGCAGAGATCTGTTATCCCTCCGGTGACGCGTTACAGTTCTGGTGCTATACTTTATGAAAAGAAATCTACCTTTGGTTAAATCAGCTTATCGAGAGGAATTTTTTTTATTACAAATAGAAACTGAGCCTTACCTTTACTTTTTTAATGAGTGACTCATTCTGCCTTTATAGTTGACACCTCAATGAAAAATGAACTGCGGCTTCATTTTTATGCCAAAGGGAATGCGCTACTCTAACCGTTTTTTTAAATTGCCAATGGATGGGATGCCATTTCGTACACACATTTTACGACAATGAAATGATCTGTGTTCATTAAAAAGAGGGAATTTTATTTTCAAACTGAAGCGATTGTTAGTTAGGATATTTATAAATTTCCATGAGGTTATTTTTAAAATATCAATATTTTTACATAGGTCAACAATATTACTGTAGTGGATAATGTGGACTGTAAGTGGATTTCAATGCTGTAAGAAAATGCTGAATATTAAAGATTTAACTTAATAAAATTTTCAATTACAAAAATATTACGGAGGTAAAAGTTGGGTGGAATTTTATTTCTCTATCTGGTTATATAAATGAACGAGGGTGATATTTATGGCGATGAAACAGTATTTGGAATAAAGAATTTTTTTCTGGTGCGAACCATACTGAGCAGAGAGCTGTTGTGCTTAAATAATGAATGTGCTCTCCAAAACTTCATTCATTTCAACATTAGCCACATTTGGCAACCAGCCAGGAGTAATGCAAAGGAATAGTTCCAATTAAATATCTATGTACCTTTGTCTCTTTTAATAGCTTATTCAGGAAAATATTTTTATGCTTCAAATTTCGATAGTCGCATAACTCGTATTATTATTATAGAAGCCTCACGATATTCTATTATTTATTGTATTATATATTGTACTATTTATTGTGCTATATATATATATATATATATATATTGTACTATTTATTGTACTATATATATATATATAATATAATAATATACACTGGTGTGCAAAACTTAAGCAACAGTTATTTTTTTGCCATAACTTCACGAGAAATCATCTGAAAGACATGAAATTCAGAAATGAGATACAGCATTTTGTTCTGAAAGAATGACGAAAGCATAGTTGCGCAGAAATGAATACAATGCATACAGTATGGAATCAAACAAAAAAAGGCTTTATTGAACTCATAGTATCGTTACACATGATTGTCTGTCCAAGAGGAAGAACAGCAAGCAGATGTTCCTTAGTATGGGATATGCCCTCCCCTTACTGCAATGGTTGCTTCGCACCGTCTCCCCATACTCAGCACCAGATTATCCAACAGTTCTTGAGGTAAGAGTGCCCATTCCTCAATCAGCATCTGTTTAAGTTGTCGGGTGTTCCCAGGAGGATGTAATCGTGCCGCAAGGCGTCTCCCCAAAGCATCCCACACATGTTCTATCGGATTTAAATCAGGGGAGCACGCTGGCCAATCCATTCGAGTGATATCTTTACTTTCCAGGAGCTCCTCAACAGCATGAGTCCTATGTGGCCGTGCATTGTCATTCATAAAAATGAAGTCTGATCCAATGGCACCTCGGAGCAGACGCACATGGGGAAGGATTCCCTCCTGACAATAGCGATCTCCAGTTACAGAACCTCTGTCGAAAACGTGGAGCTCAGTCCTCCCGTTCGTCATAATGCCTCCCCAGACGACAACTCCAGGACCACCGAAACGGTCTCTTTCCGTGATGTTACTGGGATGAAACCGTGTCCCGACCTCTCTCCAAATCAACTGGCGTTGGGAATCGCTTGTAATGCTATTGGAATATAAGAAAGGATTTGGGACAATTAACACTAGAATGTCCGTCGGTGTGTACTGGACACCGGAGCCTGTTTAGTTGATTCTCCTTTCCGAATTGTAGCGAGGAATTAAAAAAAATTTCATGACTTTTAATTATTTTTCTTGTAGAAAAAGTTTGTGGTTCTAGGTTAATTAGGAGAGATCTGACAACTATATATACCTAGAGCGTCCACTGGGGTCGTTTCGATGCCAAGGCAATTTATAATTATATATAGCTGTCGTTCAGCAAACGATAATTCTAAAACAAACTTTCCAAAGTACTATCGCACATTTATTTGACCTTGAATGCAGTGTTATTGGGTTCACAACGGAAAATAATATATTGTTCTGAAATTGCTGTGTCCAAGTGTTTCGTTATATAGCATTTGCTTATCTGCTAAAAAAAATCATTCGATTTTCGATTCTAAATTAAAGAGTGTAATGAAAATGCAATTAAAGAAATGCGAGCCTCTTGCACGAACATGGTGTGCGGAAAATGTACAGAAAAAATTGAATATCACTGTATCCATTGCAAATGAGGTACGTACAAAATATATTGCATACAAACGATAAATGATGAAAAAACGCGTTCTCGCAAAAATTACAATTTTGCTTATTATACTAATATTTATGAATATTATTTTTTATTTTATTTTACAGAAATTAACTAATTTGTTTTATTACAATTTTTATGATATAAAGTCATAAGATGTAATAATAACATAAAATAAAAAAAGTCGTAAAAATTAAACCCTACTGAACAGTAATCCCGCAATTATTTCGCTATTACAATTATTTTATATCGCGGTGTCGAAACGACACAGGCGGAAGTTAAAGGGTTATCGAAATCCCGGACGTTCGAGTGTTAATGAATTAGTTTTTAGTTAATAAAAATAAACTATTGTTTGCAAACGGATTTTACAATCCTCCGAGCTTTCGCGTACGCCTTCGAATGGGGTTAATTTGGCAAAATAGGGGTAAAAGGAAAGAGGAAATGTTTATATTTACCAATAAAGTAAATTTTCAGTAAGCCCTCATCTTTCTGCGTTTCACCCCTTAATGAGATAGAATCGTCGAAAAGTGGTCGTCGCAGAATACTGAAACGAACATTACGTATATGTTGTTACACCCACTGAACTGACCAAGGCATCTATGATAAGTTTAGGATTTCTGGTAAAAACAACATCTTCTATTCCCTTTCCTTCCACCGAGGAAAACAAAGATTTTTTTTTTCCCTCCCCTGAACTGTGCTGATGTAGATGGGTAGAGTAAAATGGACTTCATTCTATTAAATCGTCATAAAAACTATTATGTTGAACCCTAGAAATTAACGAGCCATTTGCAAATGGAGAGACCAGCATATAAGCGTTTTGTACTTCGTATTATATAGTAGAAAATTGATTTCTGCAATTTAGACACCTAATTTTGACTTCTGTCGAGAAAAGACATAAAACTACATTTTCGCAAACAAGATGAAGTACTAAATTTCATTCTTGTGTTTAAGTTATCGCATTTACATGGATACAAATGTGCAGGCAAACAATCGGTTAACCTGTTGACGAATACGATTCTATAGCGTAGATGCTAAATTGTATTCCAGATTTTAACATCAAGATCTTACGTTGTGCATTTATCATTTATATGTTCTCCGACAGATGGCAAAGCGCTGTAAATAAATTTCTTTTAAAATTTGATAAAAATCTACAAATTTGGTATAGAGATCACACACCACATTTCATACGTATAGGGCAAAGATTTTTTTTAGCTATAACGTTCACAGACAGACGTAATTCCAAAAATGTGTTTTTTGGTCAACGAGAGGTTTTAAATGCGGATATTCGCCAAAACCTTGCGGTCGAATCTTTCGACAGTTACAATACTTTGTGAATTCTGTATGCGAGAAAGCGAAAAAGTAATTTATGATATCTTTCATACTGATCAAACGCAATAATGAAATTAGAAAATGTTTTTATAAATCCTGATTATTATAGTAAAAGCAATTTTACAGACGACACAGAAAATATAAAAAAAAATGATTCAATTAAAATTGTTTCATTAAGAGTAAATTAAATTATACGGAAATGAAATGAGAGTCATTCAAAAAGTATTTTTTGAATTTTCAAACAATTAAAATCATTTTTATAAAATATTTTCTAAAGATATAATTACAATCTAATGCTTAGTCTTTGTACACTAAAAATTCAACAATGGTCTGCCTTTTATTTTGAAGTACACGTGAGCCAAGTTTCATTCAAGCCGGATGAAAACTTGCTTTTAAAAAAGCTTTCAAAAACATATTTATATACATACAATCTTTACATACATTGATTTGTTTTAAATATCTCCTTTCGAATGTATGTAACCTATGAAATTTAAACGAAGAATAACTGCCGCGTCTAGAGTCTCTATTTAATCACCTAAATTATTGAGAATTTTCAAAAAGTTGCTACATTTAATTTTTGCCAGAAAAGAAAAAAGAAAGGAATCTGATAGAAAAAATTCGAACTATTATGAAATTCGAACTAAAAACGAAGACAAATATTAAGAGCACTAATTCTGGTTTTTTTCATTATACATAGAAATCAAAAATGACAAGCATCTATAGTGGAAAAACTGCATTTTGTCAATTTCCGAGATTTTTACTCACTGAAACCAGGAAAAATATTTAAACAATTCCATCAAGTCAGATTTACTTGTGAAACTCAGGTTTTTAGTTTAAATAAGAACATTTTGCTTTTTAATCTGAAATATGGTATCCCATTCTCGGTTCAAAAAATACATAGCCAATAATGATTTCATATATTTCAGAATAACAACAAAGGGAAAGAAACACTTTTCGATTTGGTATTTCAATGACGTACAGTGTAAGAAAAACTATACTACTGATTGATATTTTAGTATCAGAATAGCTATCAAATAGAAAACATGTTTTAATCAAACCTTAAATCAGTCAGTCATATATTGAATGACTCTACTTCTGAAATAACGGCTTTATACCCACTTTCACTGACATTCGAAGTCATTCTGAGGATGAAGACAAATTACCACCCCAGAACGATAGCTCGGATTTTTCTGCTGACGTGAAAACCCAACCACTTTGTCGGAACGAGCTTCCGGATCAAGGTAAAGGTTTAAGCTTCCATAAATTTAAATTAATCACCGAAACACGCACCAAGGTTCACACGATAGATTCAGTAAACATGACAAATCCAAACAAAAACTTTTAATAAATTCATAACTATTGTACTCCAATGCCAAACAATGCGTTCTCTTGATTAATTACAGAGTATGCAAGAAATTTTTGGAAAAATCGTTCTCACATGTTTGTGACGATGCTCAGAAGTTAATTAAATGCTTTTCACATAGGAATTATCAGACACCTGATCATAGGTTGCTTTTTAAAAAAAAGCGTCAATGCAATCCTGCAGCATATTGGTAATCCTTTTGAACAGTCGATGCAGGTAGGCATCGAGTATAACGATTTGTACATGACTCTTCAGCTAATCAACTATCGTGGATGTTTTATGAAAACTTCAAAATACTAACCACGTTGGAGGGTCAGCAGATAGGTTACACAAAATATCTAAATGGAAGAAAGCCAAAGATTTTTATTGGTCTGTAACTGATGACCATTTCAAGGTGTCATAACGCATGGCGAAAAAAGTTCCATAATTACAGCTTGAAAATGTTTTATTACCCCTTCTTAATTTCAAGTTACAGCTCGTTAAACTATTTATAAAATCACCGTCTAAAGATGGGGAATGCTTCGTATTTTTGTACTCCAAGTTACAAACCTGACAGAAGCTATATTGAAAGAGGGTATTTTTACTGACCCCGACAGAGAAAAACTTAACCAATTCCCTCTTTTCAGAAACAATGGAAGGCAAAGAAATGTGAAATTTTTAAAGATGCGGTGGACAGATTTTGGGGGATTTCTGTACACCATCTCGGAAAAATGACTTTATCACAAACAAAACAAACTATAAACATTCTACAGTCGTCAACAAAACTAATGGGATGCATCTGCAACTTTCCTGTTTATTAACGCATTTTCACAAAACCGGTATCGTTGGGAAAAGCTCAAAAAGACATCTTAGTTTAGACGTTTTACTAATTATGCGAATTTTTGGATTTTCTGAAATTTTTTCCATAACGCCTGTCAATGTTTTTCGTCCAATCGATGGCTTGTCATGAAATGAGCCGTCAATAATTTTTTTCTGAGCTACTGATGAAAATTTCGCGAGTTAAAATGTTTGGAAAAATAGCACGTTAAATCTATCTATATCTATACTTATAATAAAGCAGTGTGTGTGTATTTTGGCGCTCTATAAGTCAGACCATTTGACCAAAAGTCACCAAATTTGCCCAATTTTTTTAACCAACCATATTAAAAATCAATAATTTGGATTTTATGTGATACAAAAGATTCAGTATTCGAGTTTCATTTACCTAGATTTTTACTTATCAAGCATAGAAAGAAAATTCATTTATCATTTAAAACTTTTGCCCCGACATTTTGAATTTCTGCGTTTTAAACTTGCATGAGTGTGTGTGCGCATATCACAAAAGCGTAACGATCTAGATGAATGCAATTTGGTATATTGCAATGTTTAGAAATGTACCGAAATCTTTGCCCGTTCTTCTTGGGGAAGTCTGTCTATATATGAATACTGTAACTAAAATGGGACTAATGATACCAGGATACTAATCGAGAGCTTTGTTCCTCCCAATTTCGATACCTGTCCAAGAATGAAAAGCTTCAAAAGATTTAAGTAATTAATTGGTTGAAAGAAGATTACAGAAATTTGATTCTAGTATCACATGAATTAACTGTATAGAAATGAAGTAAAGGCGTGGCAAATAAAAAAAAAAGAAAGGAAAGGAGGGTTTCGAGACTGTTATTTTAACTGTTATTTCATAAGATATAACTTTGAGATTACGCAAAATGATGGATTTTTAGATTCCCTCGAATCGAAGGAACAAAGACTCAGATTAAATAAAGGTGTTTATTTGATTTCAGAATTTAATCTACCTGTTAAACATATAAGGGAAATCTTTCAATAAAATCTTACTTTATTTATCTAAATAATTTCGGTTTTTTAGTCGTCTTCTTCGCAGGCACATAATTGTGCTGACCGAATGGAGGATCGACCAGCTCACAAATTTAGTCCAAAATTTGTTACAGAACTTCTGCTGGAAAAACTTTATATATAAAATTGCTGTTTGAGTTTTTCATATCTCGCATTCAGAAACACACCAACAGATGGTTGTCTTATTATTGACCGATAATTTTTTTATAAGATTTGCTAGAAGTCTGATTTTAATGTAAACGACACTTATTAAATTGGATTCATTTTCGCTCAGTTTGTTTTTGAATTATTAAATCGAAAGACGGACATGATTTCAAAAGTAGGTAGATTTTCTTCGATCTCTCCTTGAATCTTTTGGGAATTCTCATTAATGTTTGGATATAGTATTTCTCCTTTGTTTATGATAATTCTGGGTTTTATGAGTAATCCCCCCCCCCCTTGACCGAAGCCTTTTTTTGCAATAAATCCTTCAATCATTCACCTTTGTTAGAATTTTGTGACATTCCATCTCTTCTTTTGATCAGTCTTATTATGGGTATGCAGAAATAACAATTAACAATCCAGTTAAATAGTCGAAATTTAATATGCGACCTTGAGATCGTGATTAGAGATGCTTATCAAATTTCAGACAAAATCGTTGAGTATTCAAAAGTCGTAAAGCGATCTTGGGTTTCTTAACACTACAAAATGTGATAGTAAAGGTATTAAAAGTAATGGTAAAGACATGTTGCTGGTGCTACAGGAAAGTACAGGTCGAACACTTCAACTGGCTTCAGAATTTCAACATCTCATTTTTTGCTTATGATTGTTAAAGGTGCTCGGAAAATTAGATACTGCAACACTACTACTATATCTTTTCTTGTAAGAAAGGTAGAGAGAAGAGGTTGGTTCACCAGACTAGGCATTCCAACTTATACCTTCGTAGCGACATATACCTTCTGTCTTTGATTTTTGTCCAAATACTGGGAAAAACTTCAGTCAAAAGTGAGCATGTGCACTTTAACATTTTGATATTGTTAGCTAAATATGAAAGGATCCAGTGACATTTTTTTCCCTCGGAATTTCTGTACTCGGAAACTGTAATTTTCATAAAACAACTTCCGAAAAATCTTCTCCGGTTGAAGTCTTTAGAGCAAACACGACAAAGAAAAAAGACTTCTTGAATAATATGAATATTATAATAGGTGTGAAAATATCATGCGAGTTCATGGATGGGTCTTCCAGTTTAAAGGAGGAAGTAATTCGGGGGGGGGGGGAGTACGCAAGATGTTCTCTTCAGTTATTGAAATTATGAAGGTTATTTAATCAAGACGAAGATTTCCTCGTTGCATGGTAACTTCTGCATTAACATTTTTTTGATATTCGCCATTCTTTCGATATTAGGGGTCTGAAGTAATATTACAAAATGAAAACACCATAAAATTTTTACCACGTTCCATTCCACTATTCTTTCCCGCTGTTTCTTGTTTAGTTTGGAGAACGGATTGAAGAGAGGATTTTGTGGATGATCCATTGCGCATACGTGCAGTCAAACTAACG
>JAPMOR010029316.1:0-17315 GCA_026543865.1 Argiope aurantia
CCTCATTGAAAGTTTCAAGAATCAAACTAAGCATAGCTCCTTAAAAAAGACACACAACGATAGATTGCAAAATTATAAATGAATTTTAACATAAAGCAACAAGGTATACACTCATTGTTCCTTCTGCTACATTGTTTGCATTCTGTAATTTTGTTGAGCATTGAAATTGTTACATTACTGTTGACAACAATAAAAAAATGACTGTTAAAATATTTTTTGCTGTATAACAATAGAAATAGGATGAATAATTATTAGCTACTTCGCAATTGAATGAATGGCTATAATCGGCATAGGAATTTGGATGGGTGCTAAAAATAGAAGTCACTCTTTTAAAGAATTATGTAGATTTAAATATAAAAATTTATTAGAATATTATTAGTAATTAAATTTTCCATAGACAGTTAAAATTGATCAACTGAATTGAAAATACATGTTAAATCCGTCAATAACATTTCCATTTCGTTTTATATGAGAAGGAACCTAAACACCTTTAAATACATCGTAGTAAACGCGTTCTGTACTTAGATGGACATAGGAGACATCGAGGTATACGAATAAGTTAGCGAAGAAAAAATGGGAAACAAAAGAAAATGGGCGTTAGGGTTAGTTTAATAATAAAAGGATGAAATCAAGTATTCAATATTACCTATTTTGAAATTTTAATACAACAATTTTTATTTCCTTAGTAACCAGTTTTTTCATTGGATAATAGTTTATTACTAATGAATGAAAGCGGATGTTATACTTGAAAATAACATTTCTCATTCATTCATTGCATATAGGGAATCCTAACACAAGGAAAAAGCGTGTATTTCCTAAACTATTGAAATTATACATAAAATTTTAACTTCGGAGAAATATATTTCATAACTTTCTAAGCAAAATTTCATAAAATGAGTTATATAGTTGTATGAAAATATTATAAAAAGAAAGAAATATTATAAAAGAAAGAAAACAATAAGAAAAAGTTACAAATATTAAATTTTTATTCAGCCCCCATAGCAGAAAAGTGTCAATGATTTCAATGTTTTTTCCTAAATTCATTTACAAGGTGACAAACATTCAATCTACTCTCTATAAAATATCTAAGGATATAAAAAGGTATATTTATTGACTTGGAATTTGTGTTTAAACTTTTGACCAGTATTTGGGTGAGGTTAGTTTGTTGGTTGATTTTCTTTTGGCACAAGAGCCAATCTTGGCCATACTGAGCCAAGCATATGGTTTTATATCTGACAAAATTAAAATGAATAAGTAATTAAAGGTAAAAAAATGTAGGATAATTAAGCAACAAGAATATTTTTGAAGCAATGAGTATATTAAATTTTAAGTAGGAAACGGGCAATGATTCTGTAACAGAAATCAGATGTTACAATTTTAAAAAAACTCGAACGGTCTGGCCTGTAGAGCGCCAACACACACACGAACGCACATTGAGCTCTATATAAGTATAGATGATTATCTTTCCAAGACTATGTAACTTTATTATTAGTAATAAATATTAATCGTAAAATAACTTTAATAATAACTTGATAATAAATAACTTTATTAAGAGTAATTATTAAGAGTAATTTCCAATCCACAAACACGTCCTAATCATAGAAATGCCTATGATGCATCAAAGGCTGCTATTTGGAAAGCATAAATTAACAAAATACAGCATTAATTATAAAAATATATATAATATATATGTTAAAGGCACATTTAGTATAATGTTATTAGGATATTAATCGTATCAAGCCTTTCTTTGATCATACGTGGTTTTCAATTTAATGTTATTTCAAAATGAATAGGGGTCTCTCTATGTGCCAGCGTCTCTGTAAACGTGAAATTCTTTGGTACCGCGGCTGGTAGGGGAATTTTCAACAATAGTATGCAAGTAATGTAGTTTTCCCTGGTAGCATAGCATGTTGCAGAATATTGTGTGATATTATATTATATTACTCTATACTAAACGGTATTACACAATATTGAAGAAACATTGTTTAATATCATACAATATTGTACAATATTTACATGCTACTTGGATTAAAGATCAAATTTCAAGGAATAGTTCTGTTCTTTCAAGCACTGCCGTAGAATTGCTGCATTATGATTACAGTCCTGTGTTTTATAATATTATATTATATTATTCTTTATTAAATGAATAATATATTATATTTTTCTGTATTAATACAATATTGGAAACTTTGTTTAATAGCATATAATATTTTGCACTATTTGAGAAGTACTTGGGTTAAAGATCAAATTTCAAGGAATAAGTCTAATCTTTAAAGCCCTGAAAAAGAATTGCTGCATGATAATTTTAGTATTCAGAGTTCGTGCTTTATTTTAATTGGTAAGCACAAAATAAAAGTATAATTTGTTTAAGATTCTTAAAGTCGAGTGGCATTCCATTTTAATTTAAAAAATATGAATTCTACCATAAATATTTTAAAAAATTATCATGATAATTCCAAGAATTGCATCCTAAAGGCATTTGTTTTTTGATAGATGAGAAAATCATATAAGTAAATATTTCACATCCTACATACACTCGTTTGCTGATAGCAGAGAAAACTTATGAGTAAATATTTCTCATGCTGATTGTGTCCTAAAGCCACTCGTTTGCTGATAGAAGAGAAAACAATGTGGATAAATGTTTCACATGCTGATTGTGTTCTAAAGACACTCGTTTGTTGATGGAAGAGACAATCATATGAGTAAATGTTTCACATGCTGATTGCGTTCTAAAGACAATCGTTTGCTGATAGAAGAGAAAATAATATGAGTAAATATTTCGCATGCTGATTGTTTCCTAAAGACATTCGTTTGCTGATAGAAGAAAAACAATATGGGTAAATGTTTCAAGTGCTGATTGTGTCCTAAAGATACTCGTTTTCTGATAAAAAAAAACAATATGTGTAAATATTTCACATGCTGATAATGTCAGATTTCAGAAAGAGAAATGTCGCGAATTGTTCATAAATGGTACATATTCTGATTGGTATTAAAATCTGTTTGAACAACAAAATGTTGCTTGGTCCTTGGCTAATATAATAAATTTTATTTTTTTCTGTTTTTTCATAATAATTAATGAATAATAATAATTCATAATTCATAATAATAATTCATAATTCATAATAATAATTCATGTTTTATTCATAATTATTCATAATAATAGTAGAAGAATTGAATAATTCATATGCCATATATAATAAATAAAAATAAAAATATAGGATTATACGTAAAGACAATTCATTTTTAAATTTCAAATATAATATCTTTTGTTATATTTTATATATTGTTTTCAAACCCATCCTCAGAATTTTAAGAACCTTTAAATTATTAACATTCAGCTACTTCGGTTTCTGAACCTTTTTTATTGTAGTCTATTGTTACTTGAATAAAGAATTAAAATTTCCGAACTTCATTAACAATGCGACGTGAGGCGAAAATCTGATTGCGATTTTTTCCCTCACGGAGAGTAGGTTAAAATAGCTAACAATAGAAAAACTCTGGATTTAAGTGAAAGAAAAAGGACAAAGAATTTTTTTTCTAGCGGACAAAATGTACGAGAGAATGCAGATTAAAAAAAGTCGAAGTTCATTTACGAACGGAGCAGCTCTTGTTCAATTAAGAAAAAACTGGTAATTAATTAGTCAACTGTGAGGCCAAAGCGCTATGCTTTCAATAGATAAAGTTACTAAATTTCGTATCCAGTAAACACGTACTCAATTTACGAAAACCTAATTAGTCTTTTTTTAGAAGACAATGAGGAAAAAAAGTTTCACCTGTCAATTTTGCATCGCTTTCTATTTTTATCTTAAGTCTAAAAATCAAGACACATGAGTAAAAAATAAAAATGAATGGCCAGCAGCGGGGATTAATCATTATTAATATTAAATCTTTTTTGTTGATTTTCATTTTTGTAGCAGCTTTCCAGGCTTTTTGAGACAGATAGAGTAAAAAAAATCGAATGTCATCTTTTGAAATAATATAATTATGATTTCATTTTGCATGCAAATTAGAAACCTAACTGTCAAGTATATCATTTGCCTTTTCACGATACTGAAGGCTTTTGTATTTAATAAAGTTAATGCTTGGGATTCTGCCTTAATAAAATATAGTCATGTGTTTTATTCGCTTTTTATTAATTCTACTTTTATTAAATTATATTTCAAATGCCTCATACTTTGATTTTTTCCATTTACTCAGCTTTTTTTTTATTTTGCTAAAATAACCCACAGTTCGGAATGTTTTTTTCTATATAACAGCAGCGACTTATCTAGGTTTTATAGATGATAGTATTAATCCAATTCAAACTAATTTGCGCAAGTTTTCTTTATGAATGAATTACCATTGAATTCTTTTTCTTATTAAGATACTGATATTAGTAATTCTGTTGAATATCTCTTACTGGAAAATAGCTACTTTTCATTGTCAAATTAAAGATATTTCCTAATCCCAAAAGTGTTATTTTAAACTTATATATCGTGTTTCGGACTGCTATTGCAACATTGTGGAAATTGTACATGTTCTATCTTTTATTTCAATTTATCCGCTACAATTTGAAATCTACTTTGTTGAAATTTACACGTATTATTTAAAATCAAAAGATTTATATTATACTTTGCATTAAAAAAATAAAATTAATAACACTTTTTAATTTCCAAGAAATTACCAATAGAATGTCATATATTTCTTAATATGATTATCAAACAACTTCGATCGTCTGATACTTGCAAGACTTTCACTACGATTTACTAAGTATACTATGAAACTTCGTGTTGTCATGTTCAAACATAGATGATCATTGTGCGGCATCATACATGAAACTCTGCAATCATCTATCTGACATCTTCCACATAAATGGTTTGGTCTGCATATCGTCTTCATCATCATCATTTTTTTCTTTCTTGGTATATGTTTGATTATTTTATCATCATCAAACGACAGAAATAAGCTTATTTACTGCTAATGAAATTTGTACTTCTTTTTTAACCCATTACTTTTATATTTATATATATATATCATAAGCACAATTGTCGAGTGTGATGCTCATAAATGCTGTTATTTGTATATTTTTCATTAATTAGATGTCTTCTAAGAGATTATCGAACTATATTTGTTTCTTGAATGGCAATTAATCATTAGTGCGATTCATTCATGTTACAATGTGCTTACATGGATGAAAACTGCACAGCATCATAGGTGAAAGCCTTCAATCATCCATCTGGCCCCTTCCACATAAATGTTCTTGTCGGCATTTTGACTTTATCTTCATTATAAAGTATTCCTTTCTTGGTATATGTTTGATTAGTTTTACATCATCAAGCGTCAGGAATAGTGCTGTCTACAACCAACGAAGTTTGTCTTTTTTTCCTAATACATTACCTTGTATTATATATATCATAGGCATAATTTCTGAGCGTGAGGTTCCCAGATGCCGCTGTTTGGATATTTCTTATTAATTAAATGCCTTCTCATAGATTATCTCACTATATTTGTTTCATCAATAATAATTATTCATTATTAAGATTATAACTTTTTGAAGATTTTCCACTTTCACATTTTTGTTTGTATCTGAAAACTCAATACAAAGAAATGTTGGATCATCAAATGTACAGTTTTGAATTCAAATAAATATAGTTGCTCTTTTATATAAATTAAAATTTTGTCTATCAAGTGTTTCATGCAATTTTAGCAATACTTAGGAATTTTATTTAGACATATTAGGAATTTTATGGATGCTCTAAAATTTCTCCATTAATAAAATATAGTTAAATTTCGTCAATGTCTTAACAGTCTTCTTTATTCTTCTGTTAATAAATTGTTTCGAATGTCAGTGACTTTTACTGAAATTCTTTTAATTGTTTTTCTGTAATTCTTTGTTTTTTAAATTTCTCGAGAACTCTACTTCATTTCTTCTGTCAATAATTTCACTCATTTTTGGCGATATATATGGATTTTCCATTTCATGAAATTGATAACCGATATTTCTTTATTAATAAAATATAATTAAGTTTCATTAGAGTCTTCGGATTTTCTTTATTCTTCTCTTAATAAATTACGTTTCGAATATCACAGAGTTTAATAGTTCATGTTTATTTTTTCAGTTTTTTTTCATTCATTTCACTAAAATAATCATCTTGTAGCACAACTGTATTGTATAATAGTTATGCAATTCAAATATTTATTGTTATTTTTTTAATTAACTCATACATTCAATCTTTAAATTTCTTATGTTAAGCATTGTATTTCGACCCTAGTAGGCTGGCGTGGACCTAGAGATGTAATTAATCTCCGGAAGTATAATTTGTCTTCCACCTCTTGTTCACGACACTGCTTAACCCTTTGACTTACGAATGTACTTAACTTCCTAATTAGATGACACATACTATTGGGTACATTTATTAACGTTTTAATTCCGATAAGGGCATTTGAGATATTGAAACGTTATAAGTGATTTTTGCATTTTAAATTACCTAATGATTTCCTTCAATTGCAGATTTAAAATTCAAAATCTATGCAAAAGGAATTAAACGACCTTAAGGGATTTAAATTGTATATGAAAAGTTTCCATATCGTGACAGAAACTGTATTTAAATTATTTATAGAAATGTTTCTTATCCTTTACATTATTTAGATGCCTTATCTTTTTATTATTATCATCCATTATATCATTAAAATGAGATATTCCTATTAATATTTTTTAATTTGTTTTACATATCACAATGCTTAACAGACTTTTCTCAAAATAATCAGACTCTTACTCATGTGATACTATCTGGAATCAGTTTATTCTTATAGAAATTTAATATCCTTCATAATATTTAAATTTTCCTTATAACCCAAATTTCTGTACTTTCACATTCGGAAAATCTTTGATATAATTTTAGTTGCTCTGTTTTTCTTAGTTTTTCCGTAGTGTAAAAAAAGAAAGAAAGTGTGGTTAATTAACGGCATATGGTAACTCAGAATTTAATATATGCAAGCAAACCTTGTGCCATCTGTTTCGTAAATCTAACGGTCATTGTCCTTTCAACGATTTAGTTTAAAGCATTATTGCATTGGTTACCTTAATTGATTATTATTGATTGTATTGTGATGGCATTTAAAAAGTTGTACAACTGATTATATGTAATAAATAAGCGATTTGATTACAAAAACCATAGCTTCCTTACACGAATACAGGACACGAAAACACGATATACATGAAGAAAAAACTTTGCTAAAGTGTGCATAAGAAAGGCACTGGTAGAAAATCACGACATGACCTAACAGAATATCACAATAAAGTTCGAAATGCAGTTAGAGAGCTCCATGATTAATATTCTAAAGAAAGAATTGGTTTGACTTGTTTTCGCTTCTTGCATTTACATAAGTGTTCTGTGAAGGTATGGTACTTTCCAAAATAATCTCTATATGTTAGATAGTGATTCAGATAGAGAAAAATTTTTTTACATTTTCTATAACCTTCATTTTTTGTTACCAATTCGTCATTAATTTGCCAAATGATCACCGTCCTTGTCACCAAATCATCCATTCAGCATTAAAACCCACTCTAAATCTCAGTTTCCAGTCATGACACTAACTTAGCCGGAAAATCTTTTTGCAGAAAACATTTTCAGCTTAGAAACACAGAAGGAATCTTCAATTTACTTTGAACTTCATATACATTCGCAAAGACAGACAAACAAATAAGGTACTTGTGAATTCTTTTAAATTTAAATGGCGAACAAAAGAGACTGTCAGTGAACAAAAAAGATCTAAGATAATTTGGGTAACTTTGTTCATCAATGGTGTGCATAAAGTTCCTAATGATATATCTAGGAAATTTGTGATTTATGGATTATTACGAATAAATCATTAGATATAAAAACATTTGAAAGGAACTTTATAACTTTTCTATTGGATTTTTCTATAAAAGGAACACTATAACTTATCCTTCACATATGAACGCTATTTTTTTTCCTTTTTTCCACTTTTTGCAATATATTAATGAATGGTTGGTTCTGAGATTAAATATACTGGTCAGGTATTCACTTTATTTTAAAAAATTATCTTCAGTTTGCAGGCTAATATCTGTAATTTTTATTGATTGTATATTATAAAATTTGACTTCTACAAATAATGAAACGGTTTCTTGATGTCTCCTTTTCTTCTAATTTCCTTCTTTCTTTTCTTGACCT
The DNA here is from genome assembly GCA_026543865.1 of Argiope aurantia. Taxonomy (NCBI): domain Eukaryota; kingdom Metazoa; phylum Arthropoda; class Arachnida; order Araneae; family Araneidae; genus Argiope; species Argiope aurantia. The sequence continues at coordinate 8,175 of JAPMOR010029316.1, forward strand.
GGTCATGACCGTAAACATTGGTATTATGGATTCAACAGAAGCTCTTATATTCTGATATTTGCAAAGTTTATTCAAATAAGCAAGCTTATTTACTTAGCCGAATGAACTTTGATAGTATTATTATATAGATAGAAACATTTGTATTTTGGCATTTGCAAAGTTTTTTTTTTCTGAAAGCAGACTTATTTGCTTATAGAAGACATTTTGATTAGTATTATGACATCTACATGAACCGCTGCATTATGGTATTAAAATAATTTTTCCCGATTTACAAGTTTCCTTGCTTAAACTACTTGCAGTATTCCTAATATCCTTCTAACTATATAACTTCAAAATGTCCAATTCTTCCAAAATTGTCATTTTCTTTAGAAAACTTCTAACCGAAGAACAATTTAAACCAATAGAAATGTTAAATATTTTTTCAATGTCAGTGCACAATTCAACTGGACTATGTTTATTTTTTCGCAAAATACGAGAACTAACATTCAGTCTCAGTGATTCATCGAGTTATTAATGATTTGTGTTTAGTAGTCGCTGTTTCTTATATGGGTGAACTTGTAGTGATCGTAGCACCATCTTTCATTCATGTCATTCTAAAGCGCTACCTATCTACTTTCCCTAATACAATCTATGTTTATATTTCGCCCGAGGAAATCCCAGTTGCATGTATGCGTGCTCTAAGTAGTGATGTTCCGATGGTTATTAGTGCAATAAAGAGTTTATTTTTCTAATAGCAAATAAATGCTTTATACAACTCTCCACATGAACATCTCTATAGACTTTATACTCGACACTTTTTTACGACAAAAAACTCTAATGTTATGGTGGGTTAAGTCAACCATCTAACTCTCCGACCGGCCACGAAGGCATACGGATTTAAACCATAAAACTGAATGACCGGACCGCCGCAAAAGCAACATTGGCGGGAACTGTGGTTGAGTCCTAAGGGTCTATTCTCGCATTTCTTGAAGTCATAATTTCTCCCCTAATTTAAAACAAGAACGATAAAATTATCTTAATAGACTGATTTTTTATTTAATAAATTTTCAGAGTAACTTATCTCTTATGAAATTTTAATTCCGCATTAATTTGACATATTGTCAAATTAGGAAATAAAGAATTATGAAAATTTATGTGTGAAATAAAGCTTATGCGATCTCGAAATATAACCGAGTATTTTTATTGCTTTTGATTGTTTCCGTATTTAAAACGGAGAAAAAGTTGAGGACTGTTTTTTTTTTCTTTCTTTTTTGCGTTGGATAATTGTAAAAGTCAACCATCTAACTCTCCGCCCGAAGACACACTGATTTAAACCATAAAACTAAATTACCGGACCACCGCAACAGCAATTGGTGGGAACTGTGGTTGAGTCCTAAGGGCCATCACCGGCCACGGTACAACCCTTCCCGAAGGAAGTACGTCCCGTCATCGATGGGAGGAGTCAGATCCCCTACCTATTAGTGTACCCTCCAGGGTGGCGAGATCCAACCACCATGCCGGAAGCATCTCATCCTCATTTCGAGGTGCTCCCCCGGGGGTCTTATGGGGGTTTAAAATGAAATGCAGAGACCTCTATAAATTACGTATGGATCCAATATCTGAAGCAGCATTGAGAGCTATGATTAGAGAGTTAGAGTAGGCGAAAAATGGAATAATATAATCAATAGAAAAATATTACACCAATATAAAGTGACAGTTTATGACTAGTAATAAAGAAAATTGATATCGTATGAAATATTTTTTACACAAGAAACATCAGTGTATTCAAACTAGTGTACTTTATACAGAAATGTAATGTGATTAATAAAAGACTACTTGCTGTAAACTTTTTATGGCATTTCATTCATTTTTATATGTGAGTTTTTTATTACCTGAATATTACCGCAATTTCACATATTTTCTTTTCTTGCGTTCATTATAATTATTAATTAATTCGGTACTTTTTCTCTTTTATGAAATTTGTTTTTCCATGTCTTCCAGAACCTGTATACGAAATTTGATTTCATTACGTTCATTAGTTTTATCCGTAATTCCTCCTAAACACAAAATATGATTTAATGGCCAATCGATTTTTATACTCAAGAAACTTAATATCATGGGTAAATGGAACTGAAAAAATAACAATGTATTTTAGGGAAATTCTTGATTTCATAGTAATATGATAACACAGTGAAAAAACAGTTGGTTAAATTGCAAGCGCTATAAAACTGAGCAGCTATCTTTACCAAAATGATTCAGTAGATTTGCATCCATTAGATTTTATAATTTTCTTTATTAAAGAAATAACTTCATTTCACTTCATCGAATTTGTTTATTTAAATTTTCGTCTGGAAATTTATTCAAAATAATAAGGATAGACAGTACAGTAAGTTTTTTCTATTTAATTAATTGAATCATCTTTCAACAAAAGGAATAGGAACTACGAATTCATATTATTTTGAAAATATATAAAATACACAAAAATTATATTCTGTTGTATTTTATCTTTTGGAATTTTAAAAATGAGAAATTTTTCCTTTTATATTTGTGAGAAAGTATCTTAAATAAATTATTTTTAAAAATTCGGTTTTTAATAATTTTTTTTCAAAAGGAAATCAAAAGGAAAAATCTGATTACTAAAAATTATTCTTATACAAAGAAGTAAACCTTTTCCTTTTAGGTGTACATCAAAAAATACTAAATATAACACTTTCAGGAGAGAAAGTTATTACAAAATAATTTTTCAAAAGTAAATATTTTATTATTCAAAAAATGTTAAAAAGCAAGCAAAGAAGAAGAATTATTTTTAGAATTAAACCTTCATTTAACTTCATAGTCATTCTAATCGTAATCAATTGCTTATCGAAAAAAATAAAATCATGCGAAACAGTAAAATTATGGTATGTAGTATGTGTGCATCGACTCTGTAAGACAAAATTAATCAGTTGGGCAGTAAAAAATTTAACCGAGATTCACTATGTAATTAACCGATTAAAAATATATGCAGTAAAAAAATGAAGTATTTGTTAAAATCTTTACTTGAAAGATGAAAACTATTGCTAGAATAAGAATAAAATATATACTAACATTTATTAAACTTGAACAATAAAATAACGCGAATGTATGCATTCATTTTTGTTGAACTAGCAGACATTTTATCTGTTACAATGCATTATCTAGAAGCTATCGGCAACATACCATTTTTATTTTATCATTTTTTTCTTCTTTTATTACTACAAATTTACAATAAACTATATGCATAAAAATATGTATATATATACAATATATGCAATAATATGTAGATACAATAGATATAGTAATGAATATATATAATCTAATAGATGTAGCAATGTGTATACAATATTGTACATACGTATAATACTTATCTAATATAGCTGAAGTTATAATGGAGGATAATTTCACATTCTAGTTTAAAATAAAATGAATACGAATTTAATCAACCTTTTAAATTGAAAATCATATCAACTTTAATTAAAATATAGAAATACATATTATATGCAAGGAATATTAATCAAAAAATTTAAATTACAAAAGATAAAAGCTCAATGTAACTTTACTATTTTTTTGATTAAATTTATTCACGAATTCTATTATTTGTATGATATTTCAGGAACATTTATAAAAACTTTCTTCTTAAAATATACGACATTCTTATTTATCCGAGAAAATTTTGTCAAAATGTTAAAATGGACTATTCACTAAGTATTATCTTTAATTTACTAAGTTTTATATATTATATTAGCTGAATGCTGTCTTCTGAATCAGAATTATATTTGTGATTCAAAAAATATTTTCTCTTTTATTAAACATTGCGTACTCAAAATTTGCTTGAGCGATCAATTTGGTGGAAAATTTATGTATAAATGATATTTTAAAAATTAATTGTATTTTACAAACGTGCATATCATATATTCTTAATATCTCTACAAGACAATATTCATATGTCCAAGTAGCGTTTTATATTCATTGTATTTAAAAAGATTATTATATAAAATAAATTTATTTATGCAATTCTTATTTGATCTGTGAGCCAATCACTTGTTTTTAAAAATTATTTATTTACAGTTTTATAATTGCCTTTTCCTCAAATTCCAAATAAATTAAATCAAATCTATCATGTAATCTGTCATGTATTTATTCGAAAAATACTGGACACTAAAAATCGTTAATGCAAGTCAGATGTAATTTTCAAACAAGGCTTAATATGATTATATGAGTTCTGATCTGTCGTATAACTGTGAGGAGTGGGAAACAATTTTCTACCTCGAATAAACATGAAAAACAGTAGAAAAACCATCAATCAATTTATAAGAATAACTCTTCTGATTTTAATGTCTTTAGAAGTTCAACACAGCAGCAGGATGCCTACCTCTGCAGTACTTATACAAAATAATAGATAATCAAATTATTCAGTGTAATTACAAAACAATCATCAGTTTCTGAAATTTAATAAAGTTTTAAAATAATAATTACCCTTTTCAATTATGATGAAGATTCCTTTCTTTCATTTTTCTAAGAGAATCATCAGGGCACAGAGCAAATATATCATCGAGGAATAGAATAAAAAAAGAGGCTTAATATATCAAAGTCCTCTGAACATGTTGACATGATACCGGCAGTTGAACCTATCACTGATGCCTCCACATGGCTTCAGAAACTATGAATTGATATTATTTCTTTTTAATTTACAATAAAGATTTTGTGCATTTGCCATCGTGATCACCAAAAATGTAATACCTAAGCTTTTGTAAATATTTGTCATGATAGACATCAACATCTAACACATAGGGAGATCCTCGAATGGCAATTTAATCCATCACAGAGGCATCCAAAAATTGCGATTTCCTACTTTAAATTTATTATGGAGGTATTGTCATCATGCGACCCAAAATTGTATTACAGAACAGTTTTATGGAGGCCTACTTCATTGATAGATGGACTGATCGATGCGATGCTAGCAATCACCGCAAGTTTTCAAAAGTTACAAGTTGCGATGTTTTCCTTTTTTGCTGTAATTACTGTAAAGATATTCAGTATATACTATCATGGACCCATGACTTTTGCAAACACTGGCCATGGCAGAGGTGACGTTTCTAGGGAAATGAATTTTTAAGAATAACTTGTGCTAAATATTCATGTTATTTAATTAACCTTATGCTTGATCTAATAATTGTGTACATAATCTTCCCAAAGGAGTCTCATGCCTTAAAAACTTAAGTGTCTGAGTAACCTTTTTCCAAACTGTTCATTGTCTTTTGGAGTAATATAACCGGAAAATAGTCTATCCCTACCCTGCCGTAGCTTCCAGTATAAACTGAATTACCGTCATTGGCACGAGCACTCTGACAAGAGTTGATGTTGATTCCTTACGGCCATCACTGGCCACAAAGCTACCTGACTCCTAGGAGGTAGCCAACCCTGTATCACTGGTTTACCTATCAATGAATTAAGAACGAACCACCTAGATGTTCATATCTTTGGGGAGCAGCTATTTGGTGTTTGGGATAATGTAAAGTTACTTTCTTATTAATCGTGTAATTTTTGCAGTTTGTTATTAAAATTTCTCACCTTAGCTTTCGACAAGGGAAGAAAAAATCACGTGGTTAAAATATTTTAACAAACGATTCGCATTATATTTCAACAATGAAATCGATTATTGAAAGTTATGCATCAGAACTGTTTAAATAAAATTTACAAAAAATTAAGGAAAAATATTCACTGATAAATTGACATCATTAATAAAATATTTTTATTTATAAATGGCGAAAGATTATTTTTATACAGTATATTTTTGAGAATTATCAGGAGGAAAATCTGAAATTTTGCTTAATTTTTAACTAATTGAAATCTTAAAATATCTTTTTGAGGCGCTCACTTCTTAATTCAAAATAAATCTGTGTCCAATTTTAGAAGCTCTGAGTCAAACACCCAGGCTTGAAACGTAAGCATACATTTTCTTTCATTGTTGAAATACATATTAATTTGTAATGCAATTTGTAATAAACAAAGCGAAGAAAACATTTCTTCTTGCAAAAGAGAAAATAATTGTTTGATAGAACACAGAATCTTTTCTAAGATATGTTGAAAGGATCTTTATAAAATGTACCTTCTAATATTAAAAAAATATATTCAATTTTCTAGTATCTAAATTTTTTATTAAGGATTTAAATAGTATAGTTTTTATTTCTTACTGAAATAATGGTACCACGAAACTGATAAAAATTTTAAAAAATGTTTTTCATGCATTTATGCAAAATGCAAAAATGCATTTATGCAAAAACTACTTATTATAAAAATTAATAGATTTATTTTGACCATTACATGTTTTAGAGATGGAAAGGCACAATTATAATATTCTTCGAGTTTCAGTAACTATTAAATGAACAATTCTTCAAGGTTTGATGTTAGAGAGCACTATACTTTTTAAAACTTTATTTAAACAGCGAATCCTGATGAAGTATTTTTACCATTCAAATGAGAATTCATTCAATGATGGGTTATTAAAAATACTGCTCATTATGATATTTTACTTTAATTGCATCCTTAGAAAACGAAGAAAGCTATTGAAGCAAAAGTGGAAAAGAAGCAATTTTTGAAGCTCATTTTGAAAGCTATATTTAATAAGATAAACGTGACTTACAGCAATATTTCAATACTTCAATTCTTTTCGTTTAATTGTTTTTCTCAATATAATAAATTTAAAGAGGAAAACTTCAATAAAAATTGTAGCTACTTTTTCATTTATCAGTCTGGTTTTGCCGCTCAGAGAACTTATTCTTTTTTTTTGCGTGCATACTTTGTTTCTTTTCACTCAATTGATAAACCTCAATCTGCATGAAATACTTTGTTGTTCATTCGTACGTTTTTTTTTATTTTATTCCACTTCAAATCTTCAGTATTTGGTCTTCAGTATTTCATTTCCTCAAAAATAACACTAGGTTGTTGTTTTTTTACATCGAGTTTCTAAAGCGTTCTTAATGTGCTACATGTTCACAATGATAATATGATATTTCTTTATTTTCAGAAATTATTTATGGATTCATCGATTGGTCTTAATTGAATTAGGATTACAGTTAAAAGGGAACAATTCGTACTGAGTTTCAAAAAAACGTTGATTTTAGGATTCCATAATATTTATAAAAACGAATAATAATTAACATTATGATTTAAATTGAATTCGTATTTAAACATCACCTACGCAAAAAAAAATCTATAGCAGAAACAAACCAAATTTGTTTAAACTATACATTTTGATGGATATATAATTAATACAGTGTTAAAAGCTTTAGCTAATTCTATTCATTCATACGTTCATTATTTCATGCATTTTCTTGATTTCTGTGCATGTATTTGGCGATATAATCATTGACAAGTAAGATCAACAGTATTCATAAATGGGCGGGATTAAAGAATTTTTCACCAGTACTTGATTCTGAAATTAAATATTACCACGAATATATTATTGTTGAAATATATTGTTCCGAATCTGTAACATTGCTCTCCAACACAGTTAGTTCCATCGTAGAAAAGATCGTTTTACGGTTAGGTCTATTGGATGCTGATTGGATTTCGGGTCAACGATTTCCGACCGTAGCGACCATTTCGCGACAAAATGGATTATACCAGAATCTTCTCGAATTTTGTCAATAGAACCAAATGACGATGAACTATGCTTGATTCTTCAAGATCATTATGTGCCCTGCTCCGGAAGCTATAAAAGGCCGATTGTCTAAGCCGAAATCAGTTGCATAACTGGTATGTGTGGAGTCGTATAGTGAGTCAACCACAAATTAGTTGGATCAGTACAACGAAGCGCAAGCGTGGAATGGATTGAGACCTGAGCCGTGTGTCGAGTCTCGGAAATAAGTATTGAAGCAATATTGAGTCTTTTTTAGAGTAGACAATCGTATAGCTGTGAGGCGGTAGTTGAGTACAATTAAAGTGATGAGATACCTTATCACAGCGTTTTCAGTGACCTTATTAAATAGCTACGAGAATTCTCTCTTCCTGCTAGGTTCAGTCTGACCGCTTGTGTGGTATTGTGGTTGTTTATTACCGATTACTACTTATGAGCTGCTGCTTGTTGTAAGTGCTGCCTATGTTGCTTGTGTACATATTTTGGCTGTGTTTTGACGTCTTTGTATTCGTGTCTTACTGTTAATAAACATTGTTATTTGTCATTAAGGCCTGCTCAACTGTTACACCATATACCTGCTACAAGCGAATCCATTTGAGTTTAGAGGAATTAATTTCTGTAATATTATTAATATAAAATATTTTTTATTGATTAAATTTTTTAAAAAATTATAAAACAAATCATTGAAAAAATTACACTGGAATCATTTTGAAACTTACGATAGATAGAGACCAACATTTCTCAATTTTTTAATAATTAAAATTTTAACAAATTTCTCCAAAGTGCACTTTCTTATCGTAAAATAGTATATATGTGTGCCAGATATAAATTATAGATCAAACAATGTAACTAATATAATGCCAACGCAAGCGCATTTATTATTATTATTAATAGTAGTGATAGATATTTAGAATCTTCATATTTTTATTTGGAAGAAACTCCAAACGACAAAGAAATAATGATTTCCCCTTTCGAAGTGTATTTTTAACTTCTATTTATCAAACCCGAAGATTTGAAAATGTTCACAAAATCTTTTGAAATGTTCAAGAATTTTCTATTTCAACACAAATATCGATATCTTTAAAAAAGAGAAAGTCAGTTTTCTTTTTAACTGAGCTAAAAGAATTCAACGGACAGGAAGTAAAGAGTCGTGTAATACTCCTCCGGCAGGAAAGAATCATTTTTGCAATTTACTTTTGAGTTCTTGTTTTTTTTACTATAAAGAAGAAAGTTAAGCAATATGTTTGAAATCGAATCGAAATTCTTCAATTCTTTTGAAGAATTTCGATTCGATTTCAAACATATTGAGAAGTATAGCAGCTGAAGGGGCATTTTTATGACGTGGCATTTAAAAAAATAACTATTTTTATTTCCTTTTCGATGAATTAGAATTTAAATCTCAGTTATATTACTTTTTTCTGAAAAAAGCAAAATAAATAATAATAATTAATTGAAAGAAAATTAAGGTATGTGATTACTTTCGGAAATATTTTTTTATTCTTTGA
>JAPMOR010029347.1:0-23269 GCA_026543865.1 Argiope aurantia
AGAGAGAGAGAGAGAGAGAGAGAGAGAGAGAGAGAGACATAGATATAGATATACGGATATTACACTAATAGTTTCGTTCCTGACAATTATTAATTTCAGGTGACGGACATGGACATGGACATGGACACGGTCATGGTAAGAACATATTTCGCATGATCTAGCCAAATCTTTTGAAACTCTAGAAATCTTGCAATTTTCAACAATTTGAATAATTATTATCTAACAATATAAATACCCTTTCTATCAATACGTATTTTTGTAAATTTTATTTAAAATGAAAATGACATTCAAATGTATGTAAAATTATCAGTTATTTATTAAAAAATTTAACTTAGATGGCAATCAGTACTTTAAGAATAAAATCTTAGCATATGTGTAAGAAATATAATTGGGCATGAAAAATTCCAGCGTATCTTGTTAAATAATTAAAAATTAGAATAATAGATAAAATTAAAAATTAGAATTTTCGAAAATTGCATTTTTTCATTCAAAATTGCTATGTAAATTTACCAAAAATGTTTCCGCATTTGATTAATAGCATTATTAAAAGTTCAATATTCCTTAATTTTCTAAAATTAAATATAATCATATGTGATAATTCATACAGGTCATGGTCAGGGGCATGGACATGGCCATGGGCAAGGTCATGGACAAGGTCATGGTAAGTACAGATTTCCCATACCTTTTGATTCTAGAAGAATACTTTCTTTTGAAACATTTTCAGAAATGCTCGATTTGTTACTAGTATTTAAGTAATGCTTTGGTTAGAAAAGTATATATCCTTTTTGTCAATGCACTTTTTAAATATTAGAGTATTGTTTTATATTATATTTCTCAATCATACAATAAAAGTAAATTTAATAATAAATTGTAGAAAACTGTATAATAAAAAACACTCACCTTATGTGCAAGATATATAATTGTTTCAGCTTATTTTGTTACATGAAAAATTAATTTTGTGCTTATGAACGAGAATAACAGAAATGCAAAATTTCTTCTATTTCGTTTTGGATTGTGTTAGAATTTTGGAAAAATAATACCTTTACTTCTGATTTATCATATTCTTGAATATTTCATAATCTTATGCTGACCAAATTCATTTTGATCATATTTAACTATTCACATAGGACATGGTCAAGGACACGGACATGGGCATGGTCAAGGTCATGGACATGGTGATGGTCACGGCCATGGGCATGGGCATGGGCATGGGCATGGACAAGGGCATGGACATGGACATGGGCATGGACAAGGTGAACTGAAATGAATATTGAATTGAAACCTCAATTACAAACAATAATTTTTTTTATATAGAAAACAACTTTTAACTTTGAAATCCCTGAAAATTTATGTACTATATATCTATATTTTCTTTTAAACACGTAGGGCACGGACATGGTCTTGGACACGGTGTCGGACATGGTTAGACTTGACTTTTACCATCTTGACAAAAATGCAATTATTCATTTCAATCTTACATAATTAAAAAAATATTAAGTCATTAAGCATCTCGTGTAATAAATCATATTTCTTCAAATGTTTTTCACATATATAAAGCAGAACAAGAATGAAGTTATTATAATTTTCTATTTATTTCAAGATTTCATATTTTGCCATATTATAATTATGGACATAATTTTCTATTAACCTTTATTTTCAAGAGTGAAGCAATTTTTATTTAGATAATTGCAATTTACTGTATAAATACAAAGCATTAAAATTAATTAGTTATCTGTAACCTTAATTAGAAAATGTGAGTGATAGTAAAACTGAATTAAATCTTTTCTTGTGGTTTCAATATGTTTATTTGTTATTATTACAATACGACAAAATACTCATTAGTTCTACCTTCGAAACACAGTATAATTTTTTAAATGTGTTCTTCAATAAATGGAAATTATTTAATAGAAAATAGCTGTTGTGAAATCCTCTTTGTGAAATCTATCACAAATAACAAATAAATCCTTTTTGCTTCTGCTTAGTTTAATTTAGGACAACATGTATTATTTATATTTTTTGAGAAAAAAAAATGATTTGCAGGTAGTAAAATAGAGCTCTGTAACTTACAATTCGGTGAATTGCAAATTATGCAATTAGAAAACTAAATTTATTTGATATTTTTAATCCTTAGTTTGAGCAATATTTGTGACATGACATAAATAATATTTACATTACTAAAAATAATTATAAATCCTTTTTTTTCAGGTCATGGTCATGGACAGGGACATGGGCATGGTCAAGGTCATGGGCATGGGCATGGACACGGACACGGACACGGACATGGATACGGTCAAGGGCATGGGCATGGTCACGGGCATGGACACGGACATGGACATGGTCACGGGCATGGACACGGACATGGACATGGCCATGGCCACGGACACGGTAAGAATTAGATTCAAATATAAGTAAAAAGAGAAATAATAATTTATGCTGAAATGTTTCTGCTTTAAATCAACAATATTTGACTGAACATGAGATTCAATATTAAGAATAAAGTTACTGTTTAGTCAGATTCTTCTGCATAAAATAAATGAATATTTGTGATTCATTAAGTCAAATATTTGGTGTTGGACATGTTTTTAAAAAAGCATTGATTGTCACGGCAATTCAAAACTTTTTATTAGGATATGGGCATGAACACGGTCATGGTCATGGTCCTGGACACAGACAGGGACATGATCATGGTAAATAAATTAAAGTACTGTAGTTTTAAATTTATATTTTTTTAGAAATTTGCTATTATATGAATCATATTTGTTAAATATTACATTTCATATATGTTCATCGATCAATTTCTCACTATTTAATAAAATTTAAAACTAATGACTAATTTATTTAAATATAAAATAAATAATCTTTTTAAAAAAATTAATCTATTTAATATTTTCTATTCACAGGTCATGGTCACGGACATGGACATGGTAAATAATACCAAATATTTTTGTATTAAATTTTTTAAATATTTATTACAAATTTAGTTCTTTCTGTTATGCGAACTTTGAAAAGTGGCTTTATTAAATTCGCCATTTAATATAACATCATTAACTAAATACGCACAATTTTTGAAATCTTTGTCACTAAATTCCTAATTTAGAAATGAATGTTTTTTATAGCAAATTTATTTTTTTTCCTAAAGGTCACGGACACGGGTATGCCCATAATCATGGTAAGTTTTAAATTTAATTCAAAATTTTACATGGAAGATTTTGACAAATTATACAAATCTGAATATATCAATCAACTTAAGTCATTAAATGAGCCTTATTTTATTATATTTAGCAACTAACACCTTCTAAATCCATTTTACTTCTTTTCTAGGCCATGGTTATGCTCATGATTATCGCTCAGGCAATGACATCATACTTCCTCACAATGCTTTTGGCGGAAACTACGAAAAAGCTCTCCCTTTTGCCAGAAGCAATGAACCTGTGCCCAACTTGGATGCTCAAGAAATGGCCCACCTTGAAGGCATCGTAAAGGGTTACTTTGGAAACGCCAACTTTCCCACCGGTCGATTTGCAGGTGCTCAGATCTCATTAAGTTCTTTTACTGGACCTGCCGAAGAGAAGTTCCCAAATCTCGCTTTAGCAGCTAAATCACTTTGAACAAATATGATAAATATCATGGCATTGTCAGGCTATCGAATCTAATCATAATTTGTAAGTAGATAATTTAGTACTCATTTTCAGAAATATTATTTTTGGTAGTTACAAAAATAAAAATTGTGACAAATCCAGAATTATACTTTGCTCAATAGTACTCTAAGTGATCTAAAATCAAGAAGGATTAATTGTAATGTTCAAATATATTTCCAAATTAAACTTAATATTTCTTTTGGGAAATTCAACTTCACTTAAAAATTAATTTTGCATTCTTCAATAGTAACTTGTTGATTCTTGAAAATTTGCCATTCGCTATTTACTGAAGTTCTTTTTTAAATTCATGTAATACCTGTCAGTTTCATTTCATGACAACTTTTTAATTTAAAAATATAATTATGTTTGTTGACCTGAAAAAGTTCTTTAAATAACATTTCTGTTCCTCCATTATAGACTTCAATTTCCGTTTATCTAAAATAAATTCTTAAATTCTTTCCGTTTAATGTTGAACTTGTATCTTCAAATTCGTGTAATATTAGCAAGGTAAATTTCATTCTAAATCTTAACTGTTTAAAAATACTTTTGTATTTGAAATACTCAACTGAGACTCATTTCTATTCAAGATACTTTATACCAACTCATTTTCTATTCAAGATACTTTATATTCGATGGTTAAATAATTATGTAACATAAAAAGTTTCTAATGTGTTAAATGAATTATTTTTTACACAAAATGTTTATAATGATTGTAATATTCTGTGAACATAAAGCTATTTTTCATTTATCACAGATTTCTTCCAAGAAGAAATGTCTTCTCAAAGGAAGAACAATGTAGGACCGTAGCCAGCAAAGGTCACCACAATTGATACATTCAACTGCAGATATATTCTCATATATATGTATCACTCATGACATGCAATATATTGCCAACTTTGTAACCTTGCCCTAGTCTTTGAAGATACTCAGTGTAGATCATAAATGAAATAAAGCTCTATTTATTTTAATCATGTAAAAAAGAGATTTGATTTTTTTTCTTTAAAAAATATTTCTAAATATTGCTCTTTTTATCTTAAAAATGTATAAGTCTGCATGATGTATTTGCAAATGATATAGTAAAAATGCTTAGCATTCTGAAACAAGGATTTAAAAAGATTACATGACTCAAATAAAAAATATTTTGATAAAAACATTTCATAAATTGTTAAAGTATTGATAATTATTTAAGTTTATAATATCAAATAAAGACAAATAATAATAATAGTTTTACAAAAAAAAAGAGGTTTGATATAAAAATTCATAATTCATTTATTTATCATTCAGAAAAAAACAAAGTCATTTTTTTCTATAAGTTAAAAAAATATATATATGCGGATCAATTATTGATAGTAGCAGATAAAAGGGATAAAACGCAAAATTTTAATGTTATTTTTTTACAAATCTTGAGCATTTGTAAATCCCAAAGCAAAAAATACAAATTTTGTTAGAATAAATAACTTTCCATTTCAAAATAACACAGAAAAGTTGTGAATAATCAGCTCAATCCGTTCTTCTTTTTCTGGTTTAAATGGTTTGCTTATTAAATGATGGCAATATAACTGGCAGCTAAATCATCAAACTAATTGAATAACATTGTTTAAAAAAATAGAAATAATGGGAAAATTCTCAGATGCATAGTAATGCTTTAATGATTTATTTTAATAAAACTCTTTAAATTTTATAACCAATAAATTTACAAATCTTCTTGCAATTTTGAAATGTATTTATAATAGAAACTATTAAAATCCGTATGGAATTAGTTTTTAATATTCTTTTCTTCAACTTTTTAAAATTCAAATTAATAAAATTTTTCCTCATAACTATTAATTTTCTAAATCAAGTTTTTATTTACGACTGAATTTCTGTATACATCACTACTTGACAATTTTTGTGTAGTATTAAGTCACTAATTAAATATTCGAAATTTAATTCTTTATATACTATGTAACTTGTATGATCTTCATCTTTATTTCTGGTACCAAATTTTTCCCAAATTCTATTTATGAAAAAAATTTTACATCTTCATAAGCTATCGTATGCCATGTTTTTTAATTATACTTTTTCATATGAATTTTAAAAATTACTTATTACAAAATAAAATGCAGTTTTTATTTAAATTGGAAACAGTTATTTATTTTAGGGCTTACATATTTTAATAGGATGCAGTTGTGCAGACAAGAGTCTCCTGCCATTTTGTGAAACCTATCATCCATTCTTCCTACCATTAATTTCATTTTTTAATTAATCATAAGTGTGATTTGGAGAGTGGAAAAAGTTTTATTCTGTAAAAATTATCAAAAATCTGTTTGTTTTTTTCTTACATTTCTAGTCAAGGCATGAATTTGCGTTTTATGATAAGGGTTTTTTTTATTAATGAAAGCAAAAGAAATAATTTAGTAAAATTTTACAATATCTACAATATATGTTCTTTGCCTTAATGTCGGAATTTCATTGGAAATCGACCCACAATATATTTCCCCAGGAATAAAAAAAATCTCTGTTAGTTTGATCGGTTACAATAAGTTCATTACTAAGATTTCCATCTTGGTTTAGAATGTCATAAAACATTTTGAATGCCAATCAGTGTCGTGAAGATATCGTAGAAATAAGATCAGGCGATTTGTGCTTAGTTATGCTCTCATTTATAAGTAAACGGAATTTTTTTTTTCCATTTACTGAACTCACTATATATGAGTCTTGAGATAGGATGAATGAGTAATATGCTATTTTGTTTCAACCTTTTTGACAGCAATCGAGAGACTTACAAAAGAAACAAGAAAATCACTTGTTCCTTTTCAGTATGATTTCAGATTTCCAAACTACTTTTATCTTTCAGTGAATTTATTTCCAGCTCTTTCCTAAATTTAACAAATTCACATTATTAGTGAAACGTAAATCGTCTTTAAGTTCAAAAATTTAATCATCAAGCCACCAATTCATAGCAAGCATTTCAAATTAATAGTGATCAGAAGTCTCAGATTAGCCTGAATGATATCATTTCTTGGCATTTTTTCCTTGTCTTGACAAAAAATATGGTCTCCAATATGGTAACTCAAACAAGGAAATGGAATAGTTCTTCTTGCAACCCTATAGCTATTCTTTATTCTGTCGAGAAATGTACTTGCTTCTTTGGGACTTGGCATTATTCGCGCTATGAAAGGACACAATAGAGTTCAACCCAAAGTGCATTAAAATTGTTTTTTAATGTCCCGAGATAAAACTGTGGAAATTTAGTTACTGTAGATGTTGATATTCGTTAATAAATGCCTTGATATTTTTCGTCGCATATAAACGGTTGCCAATAAATAGTATATCTTCGTGGAACTGGACACCCGCGGTAATTACGTTATTTGTATCCTCATGCTCTGAAATGTGTATGGTACTGATTTTTTTTATAGTTACTGGAATTTTCTTGCCTAGGAGAAAGAGCAAAGATACTTCTAATCGAACCATTTGGTGTATAGGTTCTATTGTTTTATTCAATAATTTTTCATGCATTTTAAAAGCATACTTTGGGAGGTAGAAAACACTTTTTAGTTGAGTTACGGTTATAGTTTTCTTTTTACATACAGTTTTTTTTAACTAAGATAATGAACTTATAAGTAATAACAGAAAAGTCATTATAATTGGAAATCTGCATTGCAGGTGAAATTCAGTGTATCTCAGTTCTGATATTTATATATACTATTTGACTACGTTGTGAAGTTATTGAAAGTTATAAGACTACTCTTTCATCTTTTTAACGCACTTTTCTTAACTTGATTTACTTCATGTTTGGAAGGATTCAATTTTGCAGTCGACTATTTTATTCACTTCTGAAGATTTGAGAAATTTCATGCTGTCAATGGCAAAAATGTTAGATTATTTTCGTAACTGAATTATTAATTTATCAATTAACTATGCTTAAATTTTTAATTCAAATAAATGCATCATTTGATATTAAAGTCTTTGAAAATA
This sequence comes from Argiope aurantia, assembly GCA_026543865.1. Taxonomy (NCBI): domain Eukaryota; kingdom Metazoa; phylum Arthropoda; class Arachnida; order Araneae; family Araneidae; genus Argiope; species Argiope aurantia. The sequence goes on from JAPMOR010029347.1 coordinate 7,596, forward strand.
AATATATAGTAATTAAACATGGATTAAATAAGAAACTTTTATTAAAACATAGTAAAACAACAAGTTTAAAAAATAATTGTATTAGTCTGCTAGAATACAATCTCATTACTATCATAAATTTCAGCTGAGAATGAGGGAGGCAGCCTTTTATAAAATCAGTTTATTTAAATTTGGTGTGATTGAAATATTTGAGGAAAAGATCACTTTAATCAACAATATTATATATATAGTAGTTTTTAGGTTTCCAATTTGATTTTTCATTGATTGTAATTTAAATATCTCTAATTCATCTCACACAAAGAGTACTTTTGCACCTTGGTCATCATAAAAAAAACTAAACAAAATTTTTGATAAAATAGAAATGTTCATACAGTCAAAATGCCTATATATGGATGGTCAAAATTTATAAATCAATCATAATTTAATAATTTAATAAATTAATCAAAATTTATAAAAATGCATGTTAGGTTATTAATATTAAATTAAGTTGTTTATTATCGAAATAGTACTGAAGAAATTGACCCTTATTAATGTAGCGAGACATTTCTGCAAAGCACCTTGCATATATAGCAAGATTTGCAACTTCAGAGTGTTCAGTAGAGATGTTTCTTGTACTTTATTCACTTTTCCTGATACGTACTTATTAGTTCCCTTATCACATGAGAATACTTATTCAGTATTAGAGAAATCGCAATTCGATAAAGTTAATATGCTTATATTTTAAAGACAAGCTAAGTTCAGAAATGCACAACATTTCATGGTTAAGAAAAGTCAGAGAAAAATTGTAAGAAGAAAAAAGAATTTTATATTTTGAGATCTTTAGAATAAATAAATTCAGATAATAATTTCTGAAAAATTTTCCACAAAATATGAAAAATGGTAACAGACGTGTTAAATTCCAAGAAAAAAAATTATATCATTACACATTTTACATATTATTTTGTTAAATAAATTTTCTTTCAATAAAACGTGAAGATATTCTAAACAACATACTTGTAAACATAGCCGAAAAACACCCAATTGGTCAATTTTGAATGGTATGATTTTATTCTTTGAAGGAATTATAATTGTTATTTCTTTGCTGAACATTTTTCATTTCTGCAAATTTGTACAACTTACTGACAAAAAAATGTTATGAATCGAATTCAAAATGCAGAGAATAGTGCAAGAGAGAATTTCCTGTTTATTTTATCGCTTTTCCTTCAAACTCCTTGTTCACGCTGGAACTGGTAAAATGTTAACCACCTATTCGCCCTGTATTGGTAGGATTTCTTTGTATCTGGAACATCTTAAGCCTATTAAAAGAAATAATTTTTCTTCTACTGTGAAATAATGATCTGTTTAGGGGGTTACATATTTATAGTGAAACGTTGCCCAAAGAAAGAGAGCTGATTCTCACTTTTCTTGGATTATAGAAATGATGGTGTTGTCAGTATAATATGCTATTGACTTATAGTGAAATGTGTGCATTTAGGAGATATTTGCGGAGGGAAACAGCAACGATTAATTTATACAGGTGAAAATTCTACGATGTTAGATCGTTTAGGTTTATTGAATAAGCAGTGACTTAATGGGCTTTTTATTTAGTCACTTTTTCTGATCAAGTGCTGTGATGACGAAAGGTCGTATTCGGCATTCAAATTATGACTGCTGGAAGACACCCTCCCCCCCCCCCTCTCGACTTCTATTGAAATGTTATCCTTATGAGTAAAATTGTATTTAAAAAAATACTATAATGTGGAAATTACTATTGATGGTGACACCTGTTTTACTAATTTATAAAAATGGCAATTTGTGTCACATCTTTATTACATAAAACAATATACATAAAATACAAAAAACGGTTCCCGAATGATCGTTGAAAATTTTGATTTTCCTCTCTGATTCCCTTAAATTTATAGCAACAGTTAAATAATTAAACGCAAACGTAACTTTAATTGAGTTGGAGATATTAATTATTATTTTCATTGCTTCTTATGGTAGACCTATAACTCCAAATGCTATACATGGGTATTATAAGCTGTCTTTGTACACAAACTTCTAGTTAAAATTCTAACAGTTAATTAATTAATTAAAATTTCTAAGAACACATAAATATATTATGTGCATTCTACTTATTTACTATATACACCTCAAAACGTTTTACTGCAATATTTCATCATATACCCTATTAAAGGGTCAATTAACCAGAATTAATATAGTATTATTTTTATTGCCAACATATACCATAATTGCATTACTTTTTCATCATTTATTGGAGATCTAATTGATCATGGCGCTATAAATTCAAAAGTAAGTTTTGAAAATTCTTATTTGTATTCTTCTTATTTGTATGTTATTTCTAAGAGCAAATTTTACAATTTATACGCCATAAAAAAATATTCAAAACTCATGAAATAATACTATGTAGAAATCAGCCATTTGAATTTCATCATTCTCTAACATACGAAACAACAAAACACTATGTTATTTCAATTAATCAGTATCAAAACTAATCTATTAATGGTCACTTCAGCGGAATCACTCGTTCAATTTAATAAAACTGCAGATTCTGAGTTAAATGCCGCTGTGATTAATGTAGTTGGCCCCATTTTGAGAGAATTTCTTAAATGTAAAAGGAATTTCCTTTAACTGAATTGTGAATAATAATTATTAAATGGCCAAATTCCGCATTGTGACATTTTTATTGCCATTTTTATTATTAGCAATTATTTTGAGTTTTTATCGCATTTCCGGGAAATAATATTCTATCTTGCATTGATTTTTGAGCAAAAAGACATATTAGGGTTTATTTTGAGGGAACAAATTTTTCATGCGCGATTTAATCATGTAACAGAATAATTTTTATTTTCTTCATATTATTGCATAAAAATGAATCTTTAATAAAATGCATTCAGTATATTCATCTGAAAATTTAGTATATCTAATTCCAGTTGAGAGTTGATATTTAAGAGAATTGATGACATCAACAAAAGACTGGAGTGTGAATTCCTTTTTAATCAACTCATTTTCTTGAACATTGTTAATGATTTTGATTCGGACAGTTTAATCCATCCCAACAGATTCAAATTTTATGTTTAAATGTGGTTCCAATTAGTTATTTTTTTTCTATCAGCAATTCACTCATAGAAAATATTTCTCAGATCATAATATTAGTTGCCACTCATGTCTTTATGCGAGTATCAGGCTATAGATGGACCATTAACAAAAAGGGTATTTTGAACCGCATTTTTATTACATAATTCAATATATATAATAAATAAAAAAGAACGGTTTTCTAACGACCTTTCAGAAGATTGATTTTCTTTTCTGATCCTGTTAAAGTTATTGCATCAGTTAAATAATTAAACGCAAGTGTAGCGAGAATATCATGAAGATATTTTAATAATAATGTGAAGTGTTTTGTGTTATTAAAGCTCAGATTATCGCATTTTGAATTCCAATTTTAAGCCATCGAAAGATCCAACTTCTTTTTGTAGAAAGATTTTTACCACGAAAATCTTTTATAGTTCTTTTCGCGCACTGAGAAGAAAAAAAAAATTTCCGAACATATTGCTTGAGGATTATTATATTATTCTCTTCGAATTTTTTACTCACTCAAATGATCAACGCATCATGTTTTGAATACTGATGATTCTTATGTTCACAACCACTATCATTATTTATAAAATATGCAGTTGTGCTGTTTTTTCTATTGATTACTGTGTAATAAGTATGACATCCATCTAGCTGTCGTTACTAGGATCTATGATCGCTGATCTATATTCAGATGAATAACTGAGGTTTACTTTCGAAATATGCATATATTGTGGGCGATCGCTTTGTTTTTGTTGTGTCTTAGTCTAAATTTTTTTAAATATTTCTAACTTGTACACATGTCGATTATTTTGATTCCATCATTCTGTGTCTTTATATGTTGTAACACGTATGATTCTAAAATCTTCTTACGCCATGCACCATTTTGGACCGGTAATATTAATTAAATAACTTGAAACCAACAACAGTTTAAATAAATTAATATATTGAAAGCCTAATGAAAAATTACGTTTGGCTTTATTTTTCGATTAAGTCCTCTTTTCGAGAAAAGCGATGTGCTATTCTTAATAATTTAAACAGGGTTTGCTGTCAGTAATATATATGAAAACACTACTAGAAAGTTTTTGAATCCTTTTCTATTTATTTTATTTTAGATTTAGAATTATTACAAAAATACTGCAGGAGCATACAGAACTATTCATAAATTTTATACATTCTCCCATCGCAGTTGGATAAATACTTTTAGAATATGCTTAAATCAAAACATTAATTGAGAGCAACTATTATTATCTATTTATTTTGTAATTAGCATAATCTTTATAGTCATTAAGTAATATTGCTGAAAATTCTTATTAGTGAAACAATTAAATAATGTTTAAACGAAGAACTAAACTAAAATTAATTATTAAAAGATTGCTTTATGCCCTTTAAATATTAAATGATTTTTGACATGTAAAATTTCAAAACAGAGACCGAATTACATTTGATTGTCACGTTTATTCTTTTATTTTTACAGTGTTGAACATTTTCTTCAACATGTTGTTAAAATGATATGTTTTTTAACCTGCTAAAACAGTTACTAGAACTTATTACATTAGACAAACTATCTATTAATTCTTTAAAAAGTAAAAAGCCTTAAAATAATTTTTGTAGATCTTTTTAGAAAAATTCAGAAATCCTCCGAAGAAAAGATAAAATTAATAATCTATAAAAAGATTTAATAATTAAGTAATAGGATTTTCTACCATTAATGCATTAAAAATCGGAAAGCAAACTTGATCAAAAAAATCAATTTCGTTTTTAAAAGGTTTTTACTCTCGCTTCTGAAATTCCTATAGGCACTTAAATTCCTATCAAATAAAACCAATAATTCTGAAAATTTTGAAACTGAATTATACTATAAACCAAAAACCGATTAATTAAGAACTTTCCCAAATTTAACCAGTCTGTTTCAAAATTGATGTTTCTTCTTTTATTTCTTATTATATACCAAACTTTATTATTTAATTAAAATTTTAAAAAAATACGCTATATGATAATATAAAAGGAATATAAAATTGAATATTATTTTAAAATTTTGCAATAATATTCAGTTAATTAGTTTTTTACCTGTATCAACATTTAGACATATTAATTAAAATCAAAAGTTCCATAGATTTTACAAAAAAATAATCAAAAACAAAAACCAAGCTTTACAAAAAAAAAAGCAGAAAATGGTAAATAATATATTATTGGAAGAATATCTTTTCAAAATTATCAAGCAAGGATGAAATAAAATAAATCATTCTCCAAAATATTTAGTAAAAAATATACAGTGAATCAAGTAGCAATCTCTCAACAAATTTACAAAAACATTCCAATCTATTATTAAATTATTATTTGTTCATTCAATAAAATGAAGCGTCTCATTGTAAACATTTTTGAATAAAGATATGAAAATGGACCATGTATCAACCACATTACAAGATGATCACCTTAATCATATTATTAACCCTTTGCGGAAAGAGGACGGTAATTCGATTAAAATGTCTTAAGTTACAGGCACCAGTTACGGAGGAATTCAAAAATAAGAACAAACAAGCTTGTCCAATGAGGTGTTGAGGAGGAAGGACTTGACTCCCTTCGGCTCCATTTACCACATCCAGGGGTATAAAAGGAGAGAGCACTGTCTCAGAAAGCATGTCGAACACTTCAACTCATTTCAAAGATGAAGTTCGTGGTAAGTATAGTAATATGAAGCACTTGGATTATATTCTGTATTGGATTATCTGAAATTGCAATGGATATTTTAACAAGCAGTTCTAGTAGGATAAGTATGACTTTCTTGCCTAATTTCCGACGGTCTTCGGAGCATTACCAAATCGTTGCTTAAAAAGTCCTATGGAATTTTTATAGTTTTAGAAAATAAATAAAAAATTCTTTTCTTACTTTAAATTTTTAAAAAAATACTTTGAAATAATTACTATCATTAAAATTTTTAAAAAATTAGTCTAATGGTGCTATTTTCTGACAAAAAACATTAGTTTTTTTTTTTTTTTTTTCCGAAAACGAAAGAACATTTTTCTTATTTTTCAAGAAATTCAAATTATGGAATTTTTAAACTTGAGTTTAGAAATATTAGTTTTAAAAAATCTTCATAAATAGTTGTTTTAGAAAACAAGAATGCAGATTAACTTTTTCAGAAAGATTTATCCATTCTATGGCATAATATCTAAATGTATTGAATTTGTTGCTTTTTATTCTTGTTACATATAGCTATTAATTCGATAAATTTCTTAAAAATTTCTCACTTTTCTATAAATAAAGAAATTTGAAACATTTTTCGATATTTTTAAGAGCAGTTATGATATGCTACATCATATTTTCTAAAAAATAAAATCCAAAAGTCGCACCGTTTAGTATATTTTTGTGATTAATATTTTATATCATCTCAATTTTTGTAAATTTAGATTGTTTTTCACAATAACTTTATTCAAAAATTTGTTTTTACACCCACTAAAAAATGAGCATTTTCACTTAAATAATCAAATAATATAAAACGCGTTAACAAAGATAAAATGTAAAATAAGTATATAAATTCTTTAAAATTTATCATTTGCTTTAAAAGAAATGCGAATCATGAATTTTTCCCTTTAAAAAAATGCCAAATTTGATGAAATTCAAAATTATTTTTTTCTTCTTAAGTAGAAGTTTAGTATCAATAATAAATACTTTTAATATATATATATATATTGAAAATTGCCAAAACGAATGCAAAATGAAACTTTCATTTTCTTAATATCAATTAAGTGCTTTATCTATATTTTAAATATAAAAATCGCGAAACACATTCATAAAATATTGATTTTCCCCGTATCTCGTACGGTTAAAATTCATTGGAAAATATTTTAATTTCGTAGCCAAATGATTTCATCCGTTCAGCAATAAAATTTATATCAGTAAAAATATTTGAGCTAAAAAGGAAACAAAGAAACACTCCAAAATCGAAAGGAAGGAAAGTGAGTTTGACTGAAATCCTTTCTTCCGCTCCAGTGACTTTCCAAACCAAGTCAAGTGGAACCATTTTGAAAATGACAGTGATTATCTACAAAGACATAATTTTTCAAATCGGCTTAAAGTGATTAAATAACAGTCGGGAAATGTTGTTTATTATTTTTGTCCGACATTTCTAATGTTTTCCTCAAAAAAGTAAGCCAAAGACATAATCCTTAGCATCTCTAACAACTAGTATGTGAACGGCATGGAACTACCATTTAGACATTCTGTGAAACTCATAGATTTAAATGAAAAAAAAATTAGGTTATTGGGTATATAGTAATGTAGCGGAAAATCTAGAATTTTTATCATTTTTAAAGAAAAACATTTAATTAACTATTAACACTGTTTTATTTATATTTATTTTTTATTTTTATTTATTTTTTATTTATTTATTTTTGTATTACAACTGCGAAATTACCACTGTTAGCAAGTGCATAGCCTTCAGAATTTTTTTAAAGTATCGTTTGGATTACTTATTATTATTTATGTTATTTTTGTTAGACAAATAATTTGGCAAATATTGGCCTTCTGACAGACATTCTTGTTAAGAATTATTTTCATATAATTCTTAACAAGATTTTCATTTTCATATATTTCATTTCTTAGGCTAAAACTAGCAGGGTAATTCTGCATTTATTTGTTAAAAAAATAACTTCTGTTAAATTTTGAGATATTCAGAAATCAAAATTCTTACATTAAATTACAAAACTTTTGTTTTACATAAATTTTAATATATTCTTTCATCGTTTAGAAATAAAGGCAATAATTCCCAATATTATTTACTGTTGATAGCAAATAGTAATTAAATTAATTGTATTTAGATATAAAAAAATTCAAAAAATAACATATTCTGCTGAAAAAATTCTGAGCAGAAACTTGGAATTATCAAAATTACTTACAAATTTGTGATTTTCTCTTCTTCGGCTCTTATCAATATTCGTTTAATATTCAAATACTCGCTTTAATGAGCAAATGTAATCTCCCTGTTTCTTGTAGCCTTAATTTTTCGTATAATGTACCCTGTAAAAATTTTATTTGTTTTATAAAAACTATAAGCTTAGAAAGTTATACGGAATAAAATTTGAAACAAACAATTATTTAAAAGTCTATTTTAAATTATTATTTTGTTATGTAAATATATTATAGTTACAATTTAATGCAAAAATAATATGCAAACAGCATGGACTATGCTTTGATATGCATTTATATTACTAATAGTTTTTCCTGTTATTTAGCATTTTGATTTTACTTCAAGAATTAAATACAATTTTAAGAAGACTGGTATAGCAATAATTCTCCTATTGTAGCAATAATAACACTATCTAACTAGACTGTACTACTCCAACTAAAAAAACGAGTAATATTTTATGCTTTGTATGTGAGTATACAGGCAGTAAATGTATTTATAATAAAACAGGAAAATCATTTTTTTAAATTTGAATTATAAGAATATGAGCACACGATTTGAAGGCTAATTAAATGAAGAATGTCATGTATATTGTTTATGATATAAAATTAAAGTTTTTAATCATATTAAGTTTATTATTTATATTTATCATCGCTAGATCGTATCAGGCTTAAAGTCGTATAATAAATTTGATCTTAATAGCATTTGTTAAAATGAAATTATACCGATAAAATAATTATGATAATAAGATTTTCTAAAATATTTAAATGCTTGTTGTGTAAAATTACAAATAATTCTTTCCAACATATTAAATTCACAAGATACATTTATGAAGGTTTTGCTAACCAGCAAACATTCAAATAATATGTGTATAACTTGAATCATTCATAACATTTCGAAAATTTTCAGGCACTTCATCTTTCCCTCCTCATTGCATGTGCATATGGAGCGCTTCCTAAACTTGAAGAGATAAAATTAGCTGCAAAAGCAGCTGAAGCCAGATCTCTGGAAGAACTCAAAGCATATCCTGTAGCAAAAAGCGATGAAATCCTAGGATTTGGCTGTGGTGAGTAGAGTATATAATTTACTATACATTGATCTTATCTTAAATTAAGAGAGATCTAGTAAGGAATGTCATATAAGCTTTCATAAAGAAATCGAACATCATTCAGAAATATTGAAAAACCTAAGAAAATATTGCATTCTTTATCATTCTGATCTGATTCAATATCATATAGCAAACGTTATTTTTACCAAATGCAAAATTTTAATTTAGATGTAATAGATCTGGGTTTCTTACACTCTTTCCGTTTACAGTTTTCATATGTAGTTTGAATCAAATTTTATCCAATTTCACCTTTCCTTTTCTTCATTAGAAGAGAAAAAGTAGAATATGAATTAAAAGTAAATAGAAGAAATAGAAACTTTTAATTAAAATGATAAGTCAAACAGTAGACTGATTTTACAAGGAATTTCTGGCTTCAAGAGTTTTTTTTTCCTCCAACGAAACACCAATATGGACCACCTTTCTTTGAATGTTCTTCTGGAATCACCCCACTTCCATTTAATGAATGCTGTACCAAGCACGCGCCCTGATTGGAGAGATGTTCCTTCTCACCAGTGCCACTGACGGACTCGATCAGAATTAGAGTGTTGGTTGCCAGATTCGACATAAAACGACGAGCGACGAAAAGCAAATGGCTTTTAGAAAGAATTTCAATGAACATGATGAACTGCGTTTTTATTTTATAATCTTTTTATTTTATTTTTATTTCAATTTAATATTTTATCTCCAAATCTGTAAAATCTTTTATATCAAGTAAATATTTATAATTTAATAATTGTGATTATTGTCATCGGCTATTCTCCCACATGAAGCTAGAACTGATTTCTGCTTCATATGTTACCTAGAAGCTTTGGGTTGCTTGATTAGAGGAAAACATATCTTCCCTTTATTTTGAGTCATCTTGTACTTGAATAGATTTGCTACAATAAATGTGCGCAAGATTATCCCAGTTTGTTTAAATTAGAGTTTTTGATGTTTTTAGGCATTTTCTTTCACCTACATTTTAAAAGAAACAGAGGGAAAAACACATTTTTGATGATACATTTTTATTTTTACTTTCTTTGGTTAAGCAATCATATTTTTCTACTGCAAAATTTTTAAATGATTACCATGCCCTTTTAAAAATGTCACCAGTTATTTTTTTTTATTGTATCAATTTAGATGTTACTTATACATTGGAATGATAGATGTTGGATGGAATGTCCTAATTTAATACATTTTTTGAAGCAATGGAGCAAATATTTAAAAGCTGCATTTAAGTATTTTATCTCGGGTAACATAATTGCAAATATTTCATACATATTAATTATTTTTATTAGCATTATTTCAAACGTAATAAACTGAAATCAAACTTAATTTTCTTACATGAATTGTGCCAGGATTCTAATTTTATTTATATATATCTTCATTTGTTCCTGAAAGAAATAATTAGAATTTATTATAAGCAATATAAATTTAATGGGAAAAAGATTGTGCAGTTCTTATGAAACGGAAAGTTAAGAACCATTTTGGAAATGAAGATGGATATGGCCATGAAAACTACTGCAGAGAGTGCAAAAGAAAGTAAAATGGAAGCATATAGATATTAAATGGTTTTTATTCCAAATTAAAAATATATTTGACGTTCTTACTAATTTTTCCATTATGAATGGTATAGATTCTGTACTATAAATGCTATCATTAGGTTTTTGCTTTCAAAGCACCATTAATGTATATCTCTTGTGTAATGTATATTAATAATTTTGCAGATAGTTTTACATTTTATTTCATCAATTTTTTATGATGTCAGTTATAGCACTATATGGCTGAAAAACCTGAGTAGTAAGAAAATGGTTTTGTTCTTTATTTTTTAGCTGTGCTCTTAATTAGATTATATAAAACTAAATCAATATGCGCTTTAATGGTGACTTGTTCGTTTGAGGATGGGTCGGTGTTGTGGTTTTCCTGTTAACTTCCAAGCAAATCACAAAATATAGTCCAATTTCCCTTAAATATGTTCTAGGAAAGCAATCTTTCATTCTACGTTGAAGCTATATAAGATATTTTTTTCAAGTGATACTTGAACTGATAACTCTGAGTGTAGGTGAAAAATAATTCAGATTTCTTTTAATTATCTCAAAGGAGGGGAAAACTTACTTTCTTCTTCAAATCCTGTTTCAATAGTTATTGAGATTTCATCGATCCGCAATCATAAGAGTAAACATTATTCGAAAAAATAGGATTTATTATCTGTAGGCCTTTCATTGTTATTTATTTTTCTTTCTATGTAAATCAAATATTTGGAAATATAGAACAATGTATTGAAATTATCAGATAAAGGTTTATAACTTTATAATCAATTATAGTGATTTTTTTGCGAGAATGATAGAATATTTTTTGGTTCTTTCTCAAATAATTCACAAAAGTAATTATTTTAATTTGTTAAATAAGGAAAATTAAGTATTTAACTTATTATTTTTTTTATGGAGCTTCTATAATACTTAATTATAGTCCCGCGGGGGGCACCTCGTAATTGAGGACAAGCTTCCGATATGGTGATTGGTTCTCACCACCCTTATGGGTACACGAAAAAGGGGGGGGGGTCTGGCTCCTCCCAGCGATGACGGGACGTTCTTCCTAAGGGAAGGCTTGTACCGTAGTTAGTGATGACCCTTTGGACTCAACCACAATTTCCGCCGGTGTTGCTGTTGCGGCGATCCGGTCATTCAAGGTTTTCCGTGTGTTTTCCAGCGTGTCGTAGTAGTCATTTTTTTATTGTGATGAATACTTATTATAATCTTTATTATTGTTGGTCTATTCATATCAATAGTAACTTTTTAATCAATCTTTTTTCAAAATGAAACCACAATGTAATTCTATCGAAATAAATACATGGTTATTAATTTTTGATAATGAGACTAACATATTTCTTTCAAAGTGATGTAACAGAAAAAAATGAAAAAATTTTGTACTGATTCTCTCTCATCCTTATTTTTGCTTAGTAATATTTCTTCCTGCAACAAAATTGTAGTAAATTTTCAAATCACTCTTCACCAGCTTAAAGCAAGAGGAATTAATGTCTGTTTTTCTCATGTCCGAGGTCACTCTGGCATTTTAGGGAATGAAAGAGCCGACTGGCTTGCAAAGCAAGCTACAAAACTAAACATCATTGATCCTGTGAGCATCCCCAAATCTCACATTCGTAATGAGAATCACAAAAAGACTATTCTCTTATGGAACGAGCTGTACCAAAATTCGTCAACTGCCTCTTTAACCAAATTATTTTTCCCCACAATTTCTCAAAGGTTGAATAACAAGAATTTTTTCAGTGATTTTCACTTAAAAAAATTTCTTACTGGACACGGTAATTTCAATTATTATCTCAAGAAATTTGGATTATCGAACACTGATCAGTGCTCTTGCAGCGTGGGTGGAGTTCAAAATGTCGAACACTTGCTTTTTGATTGCTCCAAACTTACTGAAGGGAGAAGAGATTTTATTGTGGATCTCGATGCCTGTAATATTAAGTTTTCACCTCCGCTTCATGTTTTGGTCGACCACAAAATGGCTTTCTTGTCATTCTGTAAATTTATTGCCTTTACTGCTTCAATTTTTAATTAGCTTTGTTGTTTATTTTTTCCTGCTTTTTTTATCCTTGTTTTTATATGTACATATTTTTATCTATGCATGTAGTTGTTTCTACTTACTTCTGTAAGCCTTGTGCTGTACTTTGTGGTGCACAAGGATTGACTTATTATTTTAAAAAAAGAAGGGAAAAAAACACGTCAGTTAAAGGCATTTCTAAATTCTAGGGACGTTTCCGATGTCAATAATTCAATACTGTAAAGATTCAATTTTAATTAGTCTATAAGACTTCAAAATCGGAATTTTTGATACGGAAACATAATTATTATTTTTTGTGTTAAAAGAAAATGTGCAAAAGATTTTAGGAGGAAGAATATTATTCAACATTCTATTCTTTTATTTATGAACTAAATTTTTAACCAAATTTTCTTTCCTAGAGGGTTTGAGCTGTGTTGGAAAAGATGTAGGACTTGGCTATGGATTCTCCAACGAAGGCCATATCGATGGACTAAGTGAAGTGTCAGGATTTGATTTTGGTGAAGGTTATGGCATAAGTGGCAGAAGCCATGGACACGGATATGGCCACGGAGGTGGCGGTGGAGGAGGTGGATACGGCCACGGTGGAGGTCACGGTCACGGAGGTGGACATGGTATGTTCTTAAAAAAAGATTTTAAATATTTTCACAATTCAAAAATTATGGAGAAGAAAGAATCTTTTAATTTCCTATTATATACTTCAAAAGCGGATTTTATTTTATTTTAATTATTTATTTTGGAAAATAAAGAAGTCATTATTAATTTTATTATTTTAAAAGCTAAAACTATCGTAGGTAGGATAGTATTAATCAGAAATGATATCCAATAATCTAATCATTCATCATGAATGAATTCTTTACCCCTTTTTTTTTAAATAAATTCACTTAAAATTACTTGTAAATCTGAATTTATTTTAATTGGAGAAAAATAAAAATAAAGAAATCTGTCATTAGTTTCTATTTACTGCAAATATTATTGCAGAAGTTTCATTTCAAATCATCAATTGAATAATTTTGTCATTTGACAATAAACAGAAGAACATATACATGAAATACGAAACGTTTTTCTTATTATAGCAATAATGACACTGATGCAAGTTTAGAACTCGAATTCAAATATTTTCAAATAAATAAAAAAAATTTTAACGAAGATTTATTTTACATTACTATTCAAAAATTATTATTTTAACATTTTATAAATTGTGGAACATTTTAATGTAGGTCACGGACATGGACATGGTCATGGTGGAGGTCATGGTCATGGTCACGGTCACGGTCATGGACATGGTAAGTAATTTTAAAATTCCTGTGCATTATAATATTACATCTGAAAATAACTTTCGTATGAAATTGAATGTTTAGATTTTCATTAAAAAAATTTCTATATTAGGACACGGACACGGTCATGGACATGGACACGGGCATGGTCATGGACATGGACACGGGCACGGACACGGTCATGGACACGGGCATGGTCATGGACATGGACATGGACACGGGCATGGGCACGGACATGGACATGGGCACGGGCATGGTCATGGACACGGGCACGGACACGGACATGGACATGGGCATGGTCATGGACATGGGCACGGTCATGGACATGGGCACGGTCATGGACATGGGCACGGTCATGGACATGGGCACGGCCACGGTAAGCAATTTTTTTCGTTTATATTTTTTTACAATTTAAAACTTAATACTATATATGATACTTTTCATCATTAATTTTTTCTGAAATTAAAATTTCTTAGGTTTACTTCAAAATCCAAAAGGCTAAGTTATTTATAAAAATAATTTGGAAATATTATTCCATGCTTTTCTCTTTTGTTTTGAATAACGATCTTACGAGGAACTAAAAAGAATCTCTCCATATACATCGGATTTTATCTAATTTTCAAATGCGAATAAGGTTGTAAACTAGAATTTAAGTATCTAATTAAGAATTAAACCTTTTATAAAGCAAAAAATGTTTTGAAAAATTAAGAACTGTAGGTCTTATATGAAGCGATTTTCTTTTTTAAATTTTTAGACAATAAATTTAAGCTGACCATAATGAACTGAATATGATGCATTTCACAAGTGATAAGGTATGCTTATCATTTCTATCATTTCAATCAAAACTTCTTTTTTTCGCAGGACATGGACATGGTCATGGACACGGCGTTGGTCATGGTCATGGTCACGGACATGGACATGGTTAGTTATGTTAATTATAAATAATGATCAAAATTATTGTATTGTTAATAAAATAATGAAAATATTATTAATAATTGCATAAAACAATGAATAGGGTGTAAAGATCTAGAAAATTAAATTTTGAAAATAATGCAAAATAATCACTATTCAAATATTTCACAAGGAATGCTTTCATTTTTCTCGATGATGTTAACTCTATGCAGTAAATTTGTAAGCTTGTAACAGGTTTTTTTTAAATTTCAGGTAACTTAAAAATATTCAGTAGGGTATTATATATATAATAAATCAGTTTAATAATTATCTGCCTTATGTGAGACCAATATATTTTCGCATACAATTTTTAAGAATTTATTTGAGACCATAACATATTAATATAAATAAAATCCATTCTAATTTTTTATTCTTTATCTGGCACTTATAAATTAAAATTTCAAAGTAAATATTTTGAAAGCTCATCTTCTTAAATTAAGATTTACTTGATTTTGTCTTTTAGGGCACGGACATGGTCATGGTCATGGTCATGGTCACGGTCACGGTCACGGACATGGCCACGGCCACGGACATGGTCATGGACATGGCCACGGACATGGACATGGACATGGACACGGACACGGACACGGACACGGACACGGACATGGTAAGAGTTTGAATCAAATGTTAATAAAAAGAAAAATAATAATTTATGCTGATTTTTTTTTGCTTTAAATGAGCGATAAGTAATGAATATGAGCTTCAATATTAAAAATAAAATTACTGTTTAGTCAGAATCTTCTACATATGAAAAATGAATATTTAAGATTCACTAAGTCAAATATTGGGTGTTGGACAT
>JAPMOR010029347.1:23279-40424 GCA_026543865.1 Argiope aurantia
AAGATTCACTAAGTCAAATATTGGGTGTTGGACATGTTAATAAAAGAACATTGAATATCACTGCAATTTAAAACTTTTCATTAGGACATGGGCATGGACACGGTCATGGACACGGACATGGACATGGACATGGGCACGGTCACGGACATGGGCACGGACACGGACACGGACATGGACATGGGCACGGACACGGACATGGTCATGGGCACGGACACGGTCATGGTCATGGACATGGTAAGTAAAATTTGTTAAAAAAATTCGTAATTTATTGTTTGTTTTTTCTTTGGGGCATACTGAATATGTTTAATAACTTACGAGTTTTGTTACTTTGGTTATAAAAGTATTAAATATTTATAAATAGGAAAGTTTTCATAAGCTGTATGCTATCAAAATAGATTTTTTTTTCTGAACTAAAAAAATGTGTTGATTGTGATATGAAATCAAAACAAACTAAACGGGAAGAATTACTGATAATTTTTATTATTTTTTCCTTCCATACAGGTCACGGTCATGGGCATGGTGGAGGCCATGGTAAGTTGAACCTATATCCCATAGATCAGCATAAACTGAATTATTTAAAAATTCTTCTATATTCATATCAATTATATCTTATGTTTCTAAACATTACGATACTTTTTTTGACTAAATAAATTTATTTTATTGCTTAATATGTAATTAATCAGCTAAGCATTGTTTCTGAATCCAATAGCAAGGAAAAAATACAAGATGGCTACAATTTATCAAATGTCAGATTTTTCCAACAGACTGCCAACATTAAAACTTAGTTTTCTATCTAAATCTATGTCAATGTTTTTGAAAAGTGATACTTATGTGAGACAGTTTTTAGTTTTATATGACTCCGAAGCATCAAAAATCAGTGTTAAATTCATTTTTTTTACTTTATTATATAAATGAACATTGTCTTATCCATTTTATTATCTCTCTCAAGATTATAATTAACACCTTTTTCGCATCAATTAGAAACTGACAAATAAATCTTTTATAATCGTTAATGATTCGATATTTTGTTAAGATAAAGGAATTATATTTTGAAAATCCTGCTTAATAGAAAAATTTCTTGCAACAGAATACTATTCTTCGCAGATATATATAAATATTTTGATGTTATTACATTTGCAATAATTATTTTTCTTGTAAAATGTCAATTAGACGAACTATTTTAGTAACAGAAATTTTCTCTGGCATATATTATTTTTATATAAGAACATCTGCCAGTGACATGGAAATTAAAGTTTTCCAATGTTCACATGAAATGAGCTATAAATAGTTTTTGAACTTTTCGGTAATCACAAATTAAAAATGTAATAACAATTTCAATAATCCCTAACTTTAACCATAACTTTCCATAACTTTTTCAATAACCACAATTTCTGAATTTAATTGACATGAACAATTTTTTTCATCAATAAGGAATCTTATATCAATCAATAATTTGAATTTTACTAAATACTCGGTATGTATTCCAGGTCACGGTTTTGCTCACGATGATTATGGTCGTTCCGGAAGTGGCATCATCCTCCCCCATAACACTTTCGGATTGGCCTATGGAAAAGGCATCGAATCTAGAAACGATGCTCCTTTGTTCAGCTTGAACACCAAAGATATGTCCTTCTATGAATCTGTCGCCAGAAATGCTGTTGCCAACGTCAATGTACCACTCTCTCGCCCCGTGGAGAGCCTCATTTCAGCTGCCAAATCATCTTAAAGAAATGTGATATTATGTTTCCTGATCTCCAAGAGCATAAGCTCTGATCATTATTTGTGAGTATTGACTTTCTAAATACGTCTATATGAAAGTATTACTTTGATGATGATGCCTCAAAGTTCTTTTTAAGATAGATCTTTCATATTATCTTTATTTTTTAGATTTCTTCAAAGCGGAAAGAGTTGCTCAAAGAAGAAACAAGTGAAGCCTTAACAAGCGTGGCATCCCTTCAAATAAGCGGGTTCATCTGTGGACATACTCACATCTATGTGCACTTAAAGAACAGACAATAAATTGTCAAATATCCGCGCCAAGCTGCAAAAATCATCACTGTAGATCATAAATGGAATAAAATTTTATTTATTTTAGTCATGTACAAACGTGTATTTTCTTGTTTCTAATCAATTTTGTTAAAAACATAATAATGACATAAATAATTTTTTATAGTAATCTACTAAAATTATTTTAACAGCTAGGGTGTTACTGTTGTGAAAAATACTCCCTTAATGTAAAAAAAAATGTAGAATTAGAGAACTATTTGAACAGGTGACAATTGACTTCTGTCTAAAAAAATACAATTCAATCATATTATATAATATAAAAGAAATTTTTTATAATATTTTTTTTTACCTTAGCTTAATGAGCTATTACATAGTATTCAAAATTTATTATTTATTAAAATCCAAGATGAAATTCCATAAAGAATAATAATAAGATGAAATTTTAAAATAACTTTGGACGAATTTCTTTTGATAAAACAGAAATAGCGATTTTAACAGAATTTAATGAAATTAAGTAAACGCTGCAGTGGAAAATATTCCAAAACTTTTACGTTAGACAGGATTCATTATTATACACTTTTATACATTGTTATTACAATTTTTAGTTTTAATGTATTTGAACAATATAATCTACTGTTTTTAGTGATATAACTATTTTATCGCTTCTAATATTTTACTTTCTCGCTTGTTAATGATACCATCCACTTGATTATAAAAAGATAACCTTACTTTCTATTGGGTTGAATAATGCATGAATGATTTTCAAATTTATATCAGATTTTCAAAATCGTAGAATCGTAGTTAAAAAAAATTCTGTTAATTTATTAAAAAAATGATTAAAAATGGTTTTTTTTAATTTGAAAGTTAATGAATTATATTGTCTTCTCCATACGCATTCTCTTTATTTACATTTTTCTACTCCATCCATTATTAAAGATCTCACTTGCAGTTCCTAAGGGTTAACCACCTCAATTAAACGTATTAAGCATCAAATTCTCTTACAATAGACATTAATAATTTTATTTTCTGCTTTATTTCATCTTTTAATCTATTATTTCTATGTTGTGGTGGTATGTAGATTATTATGATCTGTGCAGGAAGCAACAGGACGAATGTTGTTGGAAACATTTCTTTAATAATCACATTCACACACTAAACAATTACAAACACAAAGACAAGACATTCACCCGCGCGCTTCACAGTTCAGCATCACATCTCCTTCTAATTACAATCGCAATGCATTATGGGATGACATATGGGATGGCCTAATCAGGTATCGCCATCTAGTATCCAAAAGAGAAGCTAAGTGTAATGCAACTGCTACAATGTAGAAAAAGTTTCTCATTTTTCACTCAAATCAACGAATATACTAAAATGGCTTAAAGAATAAAAAATTGACATCTTTGCTTATAAAAAAATGGAAGTTTCAAAAATATAAATATCTGTCTCTTGAAAATTGACATTAGTCAATAATTAAATTATGCGTGTTTGTTACGTGGTTAGTTTCTTGTTCTCAAAATATAATCGATGCAAACATTAGAAGTTCTTTCCTTCCAGATATTGTGTATTTTCACATATAAATTGTCAATGAAGTCCTTTAAAATGAAACAGAAATGTATCTTCAACATTTTCATAAATTACTTTTTCAAAAAAACAATGATTATCCGAAATAAGTTTTGAAAATTATATTTTAATATATTTTTGGTAACATATGTTTAAAGCTGTCAAAAATTCATGCGTAGTAATATTTAGTTATATAAAAAAATAAACAATACAATTTGTTAAAAAATTTTATTTATTGCCATGTACAACTAAAATACAATTAAAAAAAGCCCATAAAATTCACGCCTTATTCCCAGATATGTTCAAAGTAGATCTTGGGATAGCTCCTGCGGTAGTTTTTCTCAAATTAGAGATGATATTGTCTTCAAAGTAAATCTAAACAAGCGGGGGGAAAAGGTTAAATCAATTACATTCAATATGCATGCAATAGATAATTAAATTTATTTCAAATAAATAATTATTTTCAGTATAAACAATAAACATCTTTAAGTATCTTTTTTATTAAGAATGCGTAAGTGCATTACAATGTGACTTATATCATTCAAATTAAAAATATAAATCTTATTTCAATTCCACTTATAAACATGATTTGTATGAGAATTATTACTAGTAATGAATGAAAGTGAATGCAGTTTTCCTGCATTATATCACACTTTTTGAAAGAGTAGTTTCGAATCTAAATAATTTAATTATTTAATTTTTCCTACAGTCTTAACTAAACCTGAATTTTGCAGAGAATTTGTAAATATTTATTTTGATATACTTTTAGACAAGAAGTATAAATTAAATTTAAATTTTAGTTAAAATTTCCCGATATTTAGTCTTTAGTTCTGAAATCCATAAATTTGCTTAAAAATATCACAAGATTTTGTTATCCTTTTTAAAAAATCAAGGGGGGGGGGTGATTTTTCAATTGTAATGAACCTCATGAGCACTATATCCCTCTTATAATAAACATCAGTAAATTGTAATTATATGGAGTCTTGAAAAGTCTCGTCCTCGTCTTCTAATTTTGTTAATAGTTAAGAAATTCGTACTTAAGAAAATCTCAGATGTGTCATCAAGGACCGTTGTATACAAAATAAAAAGATACGTGAGTCAAAAACGTTAAGAAGAGGTATTCGGAAGTCTTGCTGTTTAGCAACAAAAACATTCTTGCGAGACATGAAAAATGATAAATCAAAGGAACTTTAAATTATTAACATACTAAAATAGTTATATAGCATTGTTCGAATAAAAAAATCATATATGACAACAGGAACTTACTTGAAGGAGTTGAGAATATCATAAATCAAAATAACTTAAGTTGATTAGTATATTAAAATAGAAGTTTAATTTGCTGGGAAATGAAAATTTTATTTAGCAATAAGAAAGATTTGTGAGACTTGAAAATCATTAATTGAAACTATTTTAAATAATTAAGACACCAAAATAAATATGTTAGTTTTCCCAAATTAGAAAAATCATATTTAACAACATGAATGAATTTCTTGAATGAATTGAGAATCGTAAGTCAAAATAGTTTAATTTAATTTGTATAATCAAATGAAAGTTTAAACTTTGCTGAAATAAGAATATTTAACAAGAACATAATTCTTGCGAGACTTGAAATTCATTAACCGAAACTATTTAAAATAATTAGGATGCCAAAATAATTATTTAACTTATATCGTATTTAGAAAGAACAAAAATGTCAGAAAAACATGGAATTGCATTACATTCCGAATTTATATTTTTTTATGTACTCTAATAATAAAATACAATTCTCATGAAGATTGAATATTTAAGTTATTACTGCTTTATTATAATTGATAATCAATGCCTTAAAAATATTTTTTAAGTTTAGTGGGATCTCTGTGTGTCCTAATTCTCATTTTTTACAAAGATCTCCACACTGTGTTTATGTTCACTTGGTTCTTGTGTTTGTGATGGCAAAGTTGAGCCTGATCACTAAAACCTAATTGCATGGTAATCTTTAACAAGTCTTAGTGCTGTGGACATATTAATCCGACATGAAAATAATTCTGAAAATTAAATATCTCATGCAAGATATATAATCTCTGTTCTGTAACTTGGTTATAACAAACGATATTCTTGGGCATTGGACATAAAATGATATAATGATTTTTAATTACTAATTAATTTCCTTAATTAATAATTAATACCAGAAAAATATTTTTCAGTTGAATAAACTCATGAACGTCATTTTTTTCAAAAGTGCAAGCATTGGATTCCACTTATTCTCCTATGATCGTATTTGTTTATATTTGCCTAACATTTTGGTTTATAATCGAACCATTATGATATATTTTAGTAGAAGATTCTTCAGAAAATATACTAATAAATATGTGTGTGTGTGTGTGTGTGTGTGTGTGTGTGTGTGTGTAAGAGAGAGAGAGAGAGAGAGATAAAGATAGAAAACCAGCTCAAAACTTGGGATCTAATGAAGATTCTTATTTCAAATTGCATTATTTCATTTATGGTACATTCAAATTAACAATGAGTAAGCATTAAATGCTATAAACAAACAAACATTTATAAAATCATATTACAAAATAAATATTTTTAGAGTCAAAAATGTTTAAACGGAAGGACCATTGTGTTTAGAGTGCGCTAATGCTGCTACATCTAAAACATTAACAAAATTGACAAAATTAGCGAAATATAAAGTTTAAATTATAAAAAAATGATTCATTCTTCAAAAAAAATCTCAATTTCCTGGAGTTTCTGAGTCACAATGGATTAATATTTGGACGATAGTCATACCCATGACAGGAAAAATCTCTGGCTTGAATACTTTCTTGAAGTCCTTCTTGGTTTGACCCTTGATAAAATCTTCAGACCAGATTCATTTTTTCTTTTCTTTTAACAACTTAAATTTTAAATTTCACAAATTTGGTTTCGAATTAGATTTAACATATCTAAAATATAACGCTTACCTCAGAATGCAATATCTTTTCCTTTTCATTTTTTAACTGAGTAGACGAGATTTCCGTATGCTCCCAAATTGGATCCGTATGCATAGCCATAAGGAGAAGCATAGCCGGCTGTTTTGGGGCTAACGCCGTATCCGGGACCAGCCACTGCGTAGTTTGAACTATAAGGAGAAGCAGCGGCATCGCTGACAACTACGTAGTTGCCATAGCCCGAAGGAACAACGTAAGCAACTGCTCCAGCAGTGTTGTAGGGCAAACCATTACTATACGGGGAAACAGCATTCAATAGGGGACTTGAAGGATAGCCTAATCCTGGTGCTCCATAGTTGGCTCCACCCAACCCATAGCTTCCGGGTAGGTAAGTAGCCTCGCAGCTGAAGACAGCAACCAAAAGAATAGCAACAATCTGAGAATGGAAACAAAGTGAAATTCAAACACTGAAATGGTTTTTGGATGTCAAAAATTAATTTGTTTAGATTTTAAGTAAACAAAATTAAAATTTAGCTTATAGGAATGAAGGTGCTTAGTGTATGTATATTTTGAGAAATGAGTCAAAAGCGGAATCATTTATAAAATATAAAAAAAATGCGTGATAAAGAAAGAGAAGCAAT
Source organism: Argiope aurantia (assembly GCA_026543865.1). Taxonomy (NCBI): domain Eukaryota; kingdom Metazoa; phylum Arthropoda; class Arachnida; order Araneae; family Araneidae; genus Argiope; species Argiope aurantia. The sequence continues at coordinate 30,397 of JAPMOR010029347.1, forward strand.
GCATACATAATCCACAACCCATAGATTCTAATCTAGCCCATTCTAATCTGTTTTCTGAGTTATTATCTTTATAACATATACAAGCTCACAAATAAAATTATTGTTTAAGAATCTTATTGATATCACGATGAATACTTTAGAAGCATGCTTTAAATTAACCGAAATAAATGAAATACCTATTTTGTGTTTTTATACAATATTTTGAAACAATTACTTGTTGCAAATGTAAAATTCGCGTTTATTGAAAACACGATAGTGCAAATGAAAGAAATTTGAAAATAGCAATTATTCAAAACGAAAAAAAAAAAAAACTGTTCTTTTTATCTATTGTCCCCAAATACATTTTCAATTCTCTTTTTTTCACTTAATTTTTTTTCTTATAAATTTTCACATTGAACAGTAAAAGAGGGTTCATAAATTCAATTAACTCACTTTTGCAAATGTAAAAGGTGTAAACATGTGATCTAAAGCTCTACCTATATATGTCTTAGCTTATTTATGGGAAGCATTGTATTTAATATAAAGGAATGTAATACTAAAGCTTTAATTTTTTTTAATAAAACAGGAATCCTTTGTAGAATGTTACAAAAAAAATTTAGAAATTTCAATTTTTGCTGTATACTATGCGATATAATTAGATTATATGCAAAGAGCTTTTAAAGAAGAAAAAACAATGTGATTGCGCTGTCAGATTTTTGCTGCAGCAGGAGGAAACCTGAGATAAACCAAATCTGGTCCCATTCCATTCTGCAAAAGGATTAACTCAATTTCAAAAATGGTAGTACTTTGATGACTCTCGAAGCTGAGCTCAAAATGTGGACTATTTGCTGAATCTTCTCATACACTTTCCATAATTTCATAAGAAAATTTACATTTACATAGTGAATATCATCTTAGAACAATACAAAACGTATTACTTAATAATAATAAGTAAAACACAAACGAGCACGAAACAATATAAAACACAATACGCAACAAATAAAAATAAAACATAGAAGAATACAAATTATGAATGCATTTATGATAGTGTTCTTTAAGCTATTATAAAATTCTTGTCTCTCTTTAAAAATTCTTGTCTCTTGTAAACAATGCCTTTTATTTTTAAGTAAATTTTTATTTTTAAATTTTGAATGATATTATAATTTCTGAACGAAATTTTTTTTGGAAATATGCATTTCGAGTTTTATGCTTTCCTTAACGTTTCGAATTTATAAAATGCAGCTCATATGGGTTATTTAAAACATCAAAATATTAAAGAAAGCTTATTTTTATTTATATAAATATTAAGCCTTAAAAAAGATATAGTTTTGTTAAGTTTAAAATATTTAAAAAATAAATTTGTATAATGTGCACAAGAAATAGCATATTTTTTAATGACTAAAACAAGAAAAATGGTTTTATAGAAACTGAATTAAAAGGCACTAAAATGAAAAAATGGATTTCATATAAAATACATTGAATATTAGTTTTAAATTACCAAAGCCCTGATTGTCATTTTTTAACCCTTTTTTCTTTAAAAAATTTGTAAGAACAAGAAAAAAAGATATATATCACATTATATCCACTAGATGGCAGCAGGATAGAAAATATTAGCAAAATATTTTTATATATATATATTTATCATTTAACAGGTTGTATTTGAATATTATTTTTCTTTGCGATGTTACTACTAAATAATATTATCTATTCTATTTATGCTTAGTTTCACAAAAGCATACACTTTTGAAATTATTATTCATGAAATTTATTTTTATTATTTTCAGCAAAAAAATTTTTTAACGATGTCAAAACAAGCAGAAAATTTAGATCAGTTACGAAAAAATCAAGATTTTCAATTTAACAGCTTTTTAAAAAAAACTTCTTTTTCATCTGTCATAGATATCACAAAACGTTGCATAATATTTGTACATGCTATTTAATTAAGGGTTTACTTTGTATAAAACTGATAATTAATTGGATTGGTTAAAAAAATGAAACAAAGATAAATCATTTGCAAATTAGCAGTTTACAGACATCACTACTATAGAATAATTCTTCATCTGTAGTTTCAGGCTCCTATTAATTTCAGAAAAGGCATTTTTTTCTGGAAGGGGGGATGCAAATTTGAGTATTTTTCCACATAATTTAAATGTACATGTCTTGAGGTGTCTTTTAGCTCTCATTTTATGATAAATAGTAATAAATATTTTAAATAATTATTAATATTTAAACGTATAAACATAATTTTATATTTTAGTTAAAACAAAATAAGCGTAATTTTAAAATAGCCATGCATATTACAAGCGTTTCTTAGTGTGATGATATGCAACTTCGAATGTCTGCCTTCTTGCAAAATTATTATGAGTTTAAGGAATATGGACATATTTATGAAAGTCTTTTCAAACTTTTAACATATATCACGCTCTGATTAAAAAATCTAAATTTTTGATTTAATTTTATATCTTTAAAAATGCTCCAAGTTTGATATTACATTTTAAAGTGATACTAAGAACTATTACATTATTTTTCCAAAATAGTACAGAAAAATTTCCGCTGCTGCAGTTTCTTCAAATATCTGCTACATTTTAAGTATTCAGTTGAACAATTTATTCCGGTAAGTTTTATTTTAAATAATAAACTACTGCAGAATGATTGGTTTTTTGATCGCTGATGGTCTTTATGGATATTATTTCATTAACAAAATTTTTTTAAGTAACTTAAGTAATATTTTAAGTAATATTTTAAATTTTATTTTATAATATAAATTGAATATAATAGTGATGAAACATTTAAATTGAAACGAAAATTTAATGATAAATGGTACAATTCTCATCTTCAAAATTTAAACTTAAAAACGCATTATGCTTTCACTTCGCTTAATTAAAACAAATTGGAAAATTATATTCCTCTCATTGGTAGTTAAATTTTCTTAATAAATGAAGAAAAATTGAGAAATGCAATGTAATAAATTAAATGAGTCATCTAAAAATAATTCACTGATTATAATTAAAAGAAATGTATCTCCTAAATTATTCTATCATTTGGAAAAATAATGATAATAAAATAATTATTTGCTAAAATTCAGAAGTAAAATTATACTGAGATTGTATTTATATCGATCCCCCCCCCAAAAAAAAATGCAGCAATGTTTATCTGAGCTTCCTAAATTCATATTTTTTTTCATTCGTATAAAGGAAAAAAGACAAGCAGGAAATTATAAAAAGTCTTTATTCTATATTTGAAAAGTATATCACAATTCAATCACGTTTTTTAAATCAAAAAATAAATAAATAAATGAAAATAAACAAGCACCTTTTGAAGAATTTGTTTGGAAATATATCATTCTCAATTCGTTACGTCAAACTATCAAAACATTTAAAAACAATTATCCGCCAATTCAATATTTCAATAAAGATTCGCTTAAAAACCTACTTCCTACCATATGTTGTAGAATTCAAAGTAAACATTTCTTCTTGATATTAATCATTAAACACGGCTTTTATATTTAAACGATATCAGAAACAATACAAAATTCACAAATATCTTTCACTGAAGCAACTCCGTAACAGGAAATGAAGAATTTCAGTTGCCATAAGCATCGCAAGAAAATAGGAATCTCAGAAACTCAAATTGTAAACCAGCAAAAATATCACTTAGTATCTTAACACAAAAGGCTTCCAGGAATAATTCGTTATGAATTAGCTGGGCAAGAAAATTGCACTTAGAAGGAAGGATAGACAGAGAAACGTCTTCTATCCCTTGATAAATAAAGTAAATTCTAAAGCGGAATTTCAATTAGTTGAGAGTATTCAATAGTAATATTTGTTAATTTGAAGAAATACAAAAAGATGAAAATTTTTCAACTCCTTTTATCCTCATTAATGCTTTTTTTACTGTGATTAAAAAACAAATCTTCAGTATCCTACCTAATTGAATAATATTAAGCTAATTCCAAGGGAAAAAGATGTTATTGAATAGAGGAATGTTTAATATTTTAGTGATTACTACACAGTGTTTGTTTAAAATATCTATCTATCTATACTTATATAAAGTTCAATGTGTGTGTGTATTTTAGCGCTCTACAGGCCAGATCGTTCGACCTACAGCTACCAAATTTGGCACATGCATACCTTGGAGGTCGGTTATGTGCACCTAGGGTCCTTTTTTAAAAATTTTGAATTAGCATTTTAATTATTAATTAAAAACTAACTTTCCCGCAAAAAAAAATATTTTCATTTCCCCACCGCCAAATGAGTAAGGCTTCATTTTTTTTCCCACGCTAAGGAGGATAGGTTTAAGAAATTTTCGGCAGATTATTTCAAAGGATTCTGTTTATTTTTTAAGGCTTGATGCATTTAAAATTAAACATTGTTAATTAATCGATCTTTCAGATTCATTCTGAAATACTTTTGAATTAAAATAAAACAGAATAAAGGAAATTAAAAATTTATAATCTGCATAGCGTTATCCCAACTGGAGTAGAAAATTTTTGCATCACCATAATTGGCGTTGAAAATTCACGCATGCGCATTGTATTCTGATTGCTGACAACTATTTTCAACCGAAAATTTCGGCTTATGTTTGGTTTTTGAAGGCTTAATATGTTTTCGACAGATTATTTCAAACGATTCTGCTTATTTTTTTAGTGTTTGATGCATTTAAAACTAAACATTGTTAATGAATCGATCTGTTCATGATGAATCTGAGAAAATTATATAAATTTAGAGATATTATATAAATTTAAAAAAATATTCTTTAGTGCCCATAAGGTTTAAATAATCAGCGACTCTGTTTTCAGTACTCATATTTAAAAAAAATGCTTCGTTTCAGTAAAAAAAATATTATATTTATTGCAGTTTAATCATTTCCACTTTAATTTAAAGCATAAATTCTAAGGGAGCTAACAGAAAATTAGAGAGATACACATTACGTAAGGCCTTTATAATATTATGAATAAATTATATGACTATTAAAATTTGGAATTTTAAAATATTTTAATAAAGAAGCAATTAAAATGAGAGTTCCATAAAATATTTAATTATTAAAATTTTAACGTGCATTAATTCACCAAAAGCGGCTAGTATTTAAATAAAACTGTCTGGAAATAAAAATTTAATAAAGTTTTAGTAATATTGAAAAAATGCATTTCATGTTGATTAATAGAAGAGGGGAAAAAGAGTAAAATTGCAATATTTGATAGAAAGTATCATCATTTATGTATATGTTATTGATCCCCCATCGAATTCTTATTCCAATCAGGAAATATAATTTCATCTCTAAGGGTTTCGAAATTCTTTTACGAACATTTTAAAAATATAAAATTTTTCTTAATGGTAAAATTTGTTTTTAAATTACAAAGAATAACAATTTTGATAACAGTTAAAAAAAACAAAATTTTTAAAGCAATTTTTATATTAAAAATTTCAAGTATTTCCTGTTTTACTTCTGAATCCAATCTTTTTAAATTTTAATTTGATATCTTAAAAATTATTTTAATTTAGAACCAATTATTCTTTTACCTAAATTTTCATTTATTAGAAAAAGTATGAATTAGTTAATAATAAATATTAAGGATGAAATGTCAAGTTTGAAAAATTTTTTAATTATAAATACTACAAAACTTACAGCCCAATATTTTTTTTATGTTATGTTTCTGTTTTTCACTAAATTATGTGTATGTACTATTTCTTGCATTTAAATAAGAATTCTATTGTTAATATTCGTATACAAAAGAAAGAATGAATAAATACGATCAAACATTTTTTTAATGAACGATGTTACATGCAACAAGACAAATAATTTTTACATGTAAAAAGAACCTATTATTTCATTAATGTTCGGATAATTAAAGAGAGAGAGAGAGAGAGAGAGAGAGAAATAAAATTCCCTTGTAAAGAGGCGCTAACAATTTGTTCTCCCAAATCTGAATTCATGTTACGTTAGCTTGAGCTGCCATCTATTGTTTGAGAATTAAATTCTTTTAAATTTCATTAACTTTTATCAACAAATTTGAAATGTTTTGATAGTCATTTATACCTATATTATTATATATCAGTTTCAATTACAAATCTTTAAAAAAAATAATCAACTGACCATTGTGATATGTATTTCATATTTCTTAATTTTTTTTAAACTATGCATAATTTGTTTTTAAAAACTGCAATTCGTTTCATATTTGAAAAAAAAGGGGGGTATTCGAAAATGTTCTGAAACGATGTTTTAAATTCTATATGCATTTGTAATATTTTCATAAATTATTTGCTGGTTCATGGATTTATTCAATAAATTCTTGCTTCCATTTACATGACTTCATTTGAGAAAAATTTGAGAAAAAAAAATTCCAAAGTTTCTTAACATTCATTAAAATGAGTTGAAAGATTGAAAAAAAGCAGCAGTTGACCTCATGCTCTTGACGCCATCTAATAGTGAATTCATAAAAAGAAAAATTATTCCAAAATTTCATAATATTCATAAAAAACTGAGTTATCATTTAAAATTTAAAAAAGTACAAGTTAATCCTATCCACTTGGTCATGATAGTGAAATTTTTGAAGAAATGGTTTCCAAGGTTATATTGATATATATTTATAACAAATAAAGACTAAAAGGGTAGAAAAAAGTTTAAATGAAAAAGAATATTTTTCCATACCAATAAAAACACATTTCTAGTAAGTGCTTTCAATGAGCTTATTTATTCAGTAAATCGCCTTTTATAGGTAAGCACAAGCTTTATTAAGCAGAATTACGTACTTAAGAAGAAACTGCAATAGTTATATTTTGAGAGACAATCATGTTTGAATACACTGAAGAAATAATTTATACATTTCTATCTATGTCTATCTTTAAAAGGGTCTTTTCTAAAATTTCCGTAAAACTTGTGGAGTCATTTCAAATTTCAAATAATAAATCTGGTGACTAAATCCTCTAAACTAAATTTGGTTCTTAGCTGCATCATTTAGAAACTAGAAAATCTATTGAAATTTCTTTGGAAGAGATCAAAACTAGCATTGTAAGAAAAAATTATATCACCTTTTATTTTATATTTCAAATCATATGAAGTTTGTTGTTTTGTATTTCAGGTTATATGATGTTTGAATCGATATATCAATCGATTAATCGATGCCTCATTCATACATCCAAAAAAAATTTTAAGATATTTAACAAAATTAATAAAATAAAATACGGTTTTTCCATGAAGTTTGAATTTAACTTTTAATCAAGTGTTACTTAAATTTTATTTTTTCTTCCTAAACTAAAAATGTTTGCATATTACACCAAACTTCAAAAATTAAATCTTCCAATCTTTCGATAATTGGCAGATGAAAATCTTTTTATAAATCAAAAATAGCAATGTACTTTAGAGAAATTATTGTAATTCGACCGTGATGTATATTTAATGAAATATATTTTAGTGTTACTGAGAAGAATAGTCTTTTTTTAATTCATCATAGTAATATTAAGAAATTTTTAATTTCTTTAATATCGAATTAGTGATTCTTTTAGCATGGCATATAACACTTATTGAAATACTGAAAATATTAATATCTACAAAGACTATTATTAACAAAAATTACTTTAATAATTTGAATCAGAATTAAAAATAGTATTTTATCTTCTACAAACATTAATTACACAAAATTTTAAAAAGCCAGGGGTATTTTTTTTTATAAATTGTAAATATATATATATATATATATATATATTCACGATCAAGATTTTTCAAAATAAACATTTTGACCTTCGGTCATAGAAAGCTAAATAAATTAAAGGAAATCAATCAATTGCCAATATTTTTTTAAAATTTTTATTTTCTAAGCATAAAATAAATTCATAACAGAAAAAAATCCGTGTTTAAGACATTATAATAATAAATTGTGAATTAATAATTGCAAAACTTTAAGAGTTTATAGAAACTTAATAAATTACTTTGAACATTATCTTTAGATTTGTTCCCTAAATTTTGAGTTCCATAAACCATTTTAAATAATTTTGACAGCAAATTGCTGTTCTAAATCTATTCTTCTTGTAACTCAATAAGGTAAATGTACTCATGCTTCATTTTTTTTAAATTTGTATTTTTTGTTAAAGCTTTTTACTTCATTAATAATCAAGAAATATATGTAAATTTTGAACACATAAAAAAATATTTTTTTATAATATAATTATTTTTGATATTGAATTCTTAGTAATACGAAAAGTTACTTTTAGATTATTATATACATAATTATTTTGATGTTTAGGGAGAACAATATATCACACTTTTGTATTAAATTCCTTCATACAAAATATAAAAAACTTCGTCATTCAAGAAATAAAAATCTGGATTTTTAGAAGAAAATTTGAAAAAGATATAAAATATAAGCAAAATTAACTCTTACCTGGGCACGCATGATGATTTAGATTTTACCAGCGTTTAAATTCCAACTCCAGAAATGAAAAAAATCCCAAACTCGATAGAATTCACCTACAAATGCGTACTAGATCCTGTTCCTTCATATTTATACTCTTCCCAAGTCTCCCTGTAGCAATAACTTAAGAACGAGCACAGGAAATGGATTTATAATTTCCCCATACTTTAAGAAGATGAATATTGGAGAGCGAGGAATTTTATGGGAAACTGATTTATCCTTTTTTTTAGAGGGACATCTGAGAGCTGTGACAGGATCTCAAGGTAACCAACATACTAAAAGGGACATATTATTTAAGAACAAAGACAAATAACAATGGCTTGCTTCTTCTTTCCCAATTGGTGGCTGGATAGTGTGGTTAATAGATTCGCTCAGCGCTGATCTGTGAAATCATCTTCACTTAGCGTGAGATCGTTTGAGGAATCTCAAGAGCTCGACATATTTAGCAATCAGTGTAATTTCTTATTGAGATGGGGTTCTCATGTATTGTTTCGCAACAGATACGGCTGTTTGTACCGTGATCATTATACAATATGCAAAAAAAAGAGAGATGTGAGTTTAATTAATAGGAGTTTGCATAGTGAAGAATAACCTTCAATGTTGCAAGCATATGATTTGTGAAATTTCTAAACTTGCAAGAATCTCTACTATAAAACTCTCTGAAGATTTCGACAGAAATAGTTAAAATGTTCTTAAAAAGCATTGCCTGTTCTTTTTTTAACCATTAAGCTCTTTTCTATTTATAATAAATGAGCATATGCATGTGCGTGTTGGCGCAATACAAGGCAGACATTGTTTAAAGCTAATACACGAAAAATATACTTTGAAGGATGGAACTTTGCAAAGGAATATTTTAATTAATTAAAAATTAAGCATGCTTTTTTAACGTTTTCCACAATAATTCTCGAAAATATCTTTTATAAAAACATCTTTTTTTTAAGTGTCTATTTAATAATTTTAATTTAATTGTCATGCAATTTTAATATCCAACTGTTATTCTTTTTTTTTCAATTTTGTTTTTATGATTCTGAAGATAATTGTTACAGTGAAGTCAAATATTTTCATACATTGTTTCATATATTATTTCATCAAATACTTGTTCAGGCGATTATTTTCCATTTTTTATAGTCTCCCCCACCTCAAAAAAATTCTGCTAATTATCTGAGCATGGAAAATTTTAAAAACATATTATTATAAGATATTGCAGGCAATATGAAAAGATTACTGAGATATTAAGAGTTTAAAAGGCACTATAAAATCCTGAAATTTGATTCAGGCAATTTCTTAAGAATATCAGGGAAATTATTTCATAATTAAAAGAATTGTCAACATGAAACCATTCTTTGGAAAAAAAAGTCAGAGCATTAAATAAAATTAAGTACTACCAGTATTACCGGCTAACTAACTGTTTATCAAAGGTTGCTACTGTTTCAATAGATGTTAAAAATGACATTTTTCTAACAAATTTAGATTTTAAGTAATAAATATATATTCACATTAAGTTTCTAAACCGTGTGAAATAATTAAATGGTATCATTTACCAATTTCATGCAAAATTATATATTTAACATTTGCAAACAGTTTGTCCTTTATTCTATTATGAGATAAAAGTATATATATATATATATATATATATATATAT